>JARFJB010000513.1:6052500-6310000 GCA_036346205.1 Vesta saturnalis
AAACCCAATTATCTATATCACTTTACTGCAACTCGTATTTCCTTTGCAGACTATTAGACTTACACGCCTTACACGAACTTACATAAAAACGATGTCTTGTTTAAAGATTTCATCTATATAATAAAACTGCTTTATGGAATTCATTTGTTATTATTAAACAGTTATTTTAAAATAAATAAATGAGCTGTAATTAAGTAATCATGTAATTAGAGATTATAAATAAACACAATAAACAGGGAGAATATACCTGTGTTGCAGATTTTTTCAGGCAGTATTTAAGTAGTGATGATAACAAAGTACTTTTAGTATCAATTAGCGTTTCGAGATTGAAGGTCAGTTTGAGCATCCTTCTGTAATAGTAGCGAGTACATCTGGTTGTGGGAAATCGTATTTTATCGTTGATTTTACTAACAAATATCGAAACTGTCTGCGATAGAGATTTTGAAAACATTATCTACTTTTACGGCGAATGGCAACCATTATTCAAGGATGTCTCAATGGAATTTCAGAAAGGATTACCTGAAATGGAACAATTTGAAGGAGAAAACCGGTGTATTTGATATTTTTAAGGAAAGTGAGAATATACCGGTAAATTACAGACGGTTAAAGGCAAGGAGTTTGTGGCAGTCAGTGTGCAAAATTTTTTCAAAAACAAAATATCAATTTCTATGAAACAAATAACCCTGTGTAGAAGCATCTGTAGTTGAAAGATTTAATAAAACAATGAAGACAAGATGTGGCGTTGTTTCACCTACAAAATTTCTACAGTATATTGATGTGCTCCAAAAACTTGTGACTGCTTACAACAATAGCCCTCATTCAAGTATAAAGATGGGCACTGCGCCTGTAAACGATGAAAACATTTTGGAAGTGTGGAATAACCTGTACGCGAAAGGTTTAGGCAGATCACGTCATCCTAAATATAAAGCCGGCGAATAGTCAGAATCGCCAGAACTAAGTACACCTTTGAGAAGGGATATGAAACGAATGGAACGAGGAAGTTTTTACATTAATGCAGTGATAAGAGAAGACCCCAGTTTAAGATAACAATCTAATAACGATCCTGTTGGTACCTTTTACGAGAGATTGCAAGTTGTTACGGTTGATAAAGACTATTCAAAGTCGATAAGATTTTAGCTGAGAAGGGCCGCGGACGATATAAACAATATCTGGTGAAGTGGCGTGGTACAGTGACAAATTTAATAGCTGAGTGTTAGCTTCGCAGCTGAGAGATATATAAAATGGAGTTTTATCTTACCTTATTAAGTAATAGTTCCATGACGTATTTTCCGACAATATGACGTCAAGTTTTATTACCAACTGCCAAAACGAATAAGATTAACAGGCTCATGGGTTGTAGGTATTCGGAAATTCAGTACCCTGTTCTTTTGCCGCTGTAAGTGCGACAGACAATTTAATTTATTATCGAATTGATCCACCGCAGGAGAAGGATGTGTTAGACGATATTAAAAAGGCTTATATTTCAACACGACAACGAGAAAGCATTTATAGAGGACAGATGGTATGTGTTAGATTTTTCCTCGGGAATTATGCCAACATAGAAGAAATTGCCAACGAGCTAAATAACACGAGTTAATAATAAAATTGCTAACAATCGAATACCATAATACAAATAATCGCGTCACTACGAAATTAAAACTCCTCTCGTATTCGATTCTCACAACGTTTAGCCTTACAGCTGGGTTATCGGCCGTATCAAACATAGCTATGGAACCAATACCACTGCACCCCGCTAGTATATGAATAGGATTACCAACGCAGATGTTTGTTTATGCGTATAATAAATATTACTTCTGAAAACTACGCTTATGGAGGTCATAAGGATGTGGTTTTTCGCCTGCACAATACATGTCCGGGATGACATGGTAATTTCAAAACATCGAGATTAATATAAAAACAGATACGGCTACAGCAATGCCATTCGAGCTTGGGACGTCGTGTCCGAAGTTACACTTTAAGAAAGTGCAATAATGGTTTGTCCTTATCAACAATATTAACGGTATCGGCTCCATCTACAGAAGCGCCCCATATCAACATGGTCACAGGATAGGAAGCTGTCTAGGTTGTATATTTAGATGTGTAATACCGTTATTTAAGTATGGTACAAAGGTCATTGGAAAATAAGCTCTCAGAACGGGTGCTAATATTCTTGGTGACGTCATAGATGACCGACCTGTTAAGGAATCGTTTCATGAAAGATTTCACGAGGCAGGTAAACGTAAAGCCGATAAAAAAATCGATAAAATGATGGAGGGTTCGGACTATAAAAGACCACGTCTGACTGATAATTACCAGTCTCTACCGAGATCTATTGCCGCTAAGAAGAAGAAACCTATTACGACAATATATTTTCAAGATAATGGCTTTTCTACATGCCAATCATGTGAATGCGTCAAGTCCTGAATTGGATTTGTTCGCTTTACCATCGACGGAGACAAGTATCGAGAGTGGTGAATGGATATTTTAAAGCCCTTATCAGCTCTTAGTGATGACGCTCAATAGAATTTGTAGTCACGAAATGGAAACGATTACAATAGATTTAAGTCAGACCATGTCGTACATCACAGCTAAAGTTCTAAACAAGGATGATACAGCACTGACTGACGCTGATGTAGCACCGGTAAACAATTGGATGCACTCGCTTTTCTCACAAGTGGAGGTTTAATTAAATCATAAGATGGTGTCAGAACCACACAACACCTACGCCTACCGCTCATATATCGAAACGCTGTAAAATTATGGAAAGGAGGCCAAGAGTTCACATGTAGGTTGTACCCTATGGCACAATGATACAGTTGAGCAGATGAATACACTGGGGCACGAAAATAACGGTTTCTCGAAACGTCAAGTACTTGCAGCGACCATCAAACAAATCGAGATGATTGATCACGTGCACTCGGATTTTTTTAATCAGGAAAAGTTTCTAATAAGCGGTGTTGAATTAAAGGCTAAATTTGTACGATCAAGAGATACCTTTAGTCTAATAGTGGCGCACGCTTCAACTTACAAGACGCGAATTATGGACTCTAGTTTACTGGTGAGACGTATGCGAATAAACCCCACCATTCTAATTGCACACGCTAAAGCTTTAGAAGAACTGTGGCAAAATATCCTGTTACAAGAACCAACGTAAAAGTGTTAACTATACCTATAGGCATACAGCGAAAATCATTGGATAATATCTTCCTTGGGCAGTTACCTAAACGATGTATCGTAGGTTTTGTCGCAAATAAAGTCTTCAACGGTGATTACCCCCAAAATCCATTCAATTTTCATCACAACAATATCAATTACATGTCGTTATATATTGACGGCCAATAAATTCATTTCAAGGCCTTAAAACCAGACTTTACAGCTGATGGTTTATATGTAAGGGCATATCACACCTTATTCTCTGGTACGGGTATTCATTTTTTGAATGAGGGCAATGATATATAGAGAAGCGATTACCTCAACGGCTACTGTTTAATGACTTTCGATCTAACCCCCGACTTGTCTGCAAACGCTAGCACACACTGGAATTTAGTTAGAAACGATTCCCTTCGCCTAGAATTCGGCTTTGAAGGCGAACCGTTAACTGTCTGGTGTACGCCGAATTCGATAACGTGATTGAGATCGATAAACATCGGAATGTGGTCGTGGATTTCGCCTATTAAAAGGGACAACTCTAGATCACAAACTTCAGCAGCAAGTGAAAGAAGATGGACGCATATTTGGACGTACAAGGGTTTAGACGTGTTGATAACGAATTCATACCGAAATAAATTGTCGTGATTACAGACCATGGTTCGCTACCGCTGATACTGATAAAGTCACCTCGAGATTATTTTATATCAAAGTCTATGTTAAGACAGATAAGGTATTTAGAGGATAAATATCACGGCTTGAAATGGTGGTCAGGGTATGTGCCATACAACGATTTCCAAGAGGATCTGATAAGAACTCTGCTGCCGCTTAACAAAATTCACGTTAAGGGTAGTGAAAAACAACAGTTTTTAAGATTCTTTAACAAACCAATACTAAACTTGGACGAGATTGGTTGCCCACCGCTTGAAAAATTGAAAAAGGAACCAAGTGTGTGCTCTTCAAAACGCATTACTATTGCAAGACTGGGCGCATACCAACTCCAAAGATGTATGCGGTACAAGTGTTGAAATGTTTGAAATCGATCCCGAGCCACAAGAATGTGTTTCGACTTGTATGTGCTTCTAATCATCTGCCGCGACATGCACCTAGACCTTGTACAATTATTGTAAACACGGATCCAGCAAACAAAAAAACGTGGTAAGCATTGGACTGCTCTCTACGTTGACGAGAATGGCGATGAGGAATATTTTTATTCATCTGGACGACCCCCGCTAGGTTACCATTTACGTTTCCTTGAGAAGAATTCTAGATGGTTCCGTTACAACAAAACGGCATTGCAGGATTACCATTCGGATGTATGTGGACTTTATACGATATTGTTTTTGTAATTTAGAATAAATAATTTACCAATGCTTGATTTTGTAGATAAGTTTTTCACTACATGTTTAGTTGTAAATGATGAGATAATCCAGTTACTGTATAATGCTTTGGTTTTCAACCATTCCACTCTGATAAAAAAAACGTGTTTAGTACTGTAATTGTTTTAATTAAGAGTTCCATAACAAGAGAGACGTGCATGATCAACTTCTATTGCAGAAAATGTTAATTAGTATATAGACTACTAGATGGCGCCACAAACAAACCCTAATTAGTTCTACCACTACCTTTATTACAGAAAAAATATTCATTAGTCCATACAGAAGTAGATAGCAACACAAATTCAAGTTTCACAACAAGGGGACCGGGGCGGAGACCTAACACAAGTTCTAATAGCTGTCTTACAAGGCTATGGCCCAATATTTCAAATTTCCCGTCAAGGTGCCACGACGGGGGCGCAGACTCTAACACAAGATCGAAGGCTTACATGGTAGTTCCTACACTTATCTTATACGTTAGCATTGGCATCCCCTTATTATAATACTGTTTTCAGCCAAGCGGACCGGGGCGCAGACCTAACACAAGTTCTTATAGCTGTCTTATGAGGTAGCATTAGCGCCCCTTATTAGAACATTGCATGCGCACGCATTTGCCTACTTTCCAGGGGATAAACTGCCAAAGAGGCTCTCAATACAACCAAATTAGGGTGAAAATTCCATGAAGGGGTTAAAAATGACCGCCGAAAAGAAGCCATAGGTGTGAACCGACAAAAAAGCCCTTAACACAACCAAAAGGGCTCTAATTAGGGTGAAAATTTCATCAAGGGTGGAAAATGGCCTCCGAAAAGAAACCATAAGAAAGATTCTTAATACAACCAAATCAGGGTAAAAATTCCACCAAGGATTGAAAATTCCCTCTGAAAAGAAACCATAGGGGTGAAAAAATACGATCCCCAAGTGGGCGTATAAAAAAGTGAAAAGTGGGTTTTCCCCAGAAAGTTCAAGATGGCGGAAGGTGGCCGTGTTCTACTTATGAATTTAAGGTTTAATTTTTTTTCTAGAGAACAGTCCATGAAGGATAGTACAATTCGTAACCGTTTGTCTAGATTAATTATATTTAAAAATCAATAAGTTGTACATTTTATAAATTAAATAAAACTTGTGAAATCATATGTCTATTTTATTTCTTAATTTGCAAAGGGAGTTTATGTCTCCAAATTCTATAGAGGTTCATTAGACATTAAGAAGACTCGAATTTATACTTACTAAGTACTAATGTATCTGTAACCATAATTATATGCGGCTTGATATATCTTTGCTGCTCAATTTGCCTGTTTATATCTTCTTCTTCAGTTGTTTCACAGACAAAATGGTAAGCATTGCTATATATTCATTTTATTAATAGTTATTTGTTATACAAGACGATAAAGTACAATTTTATCGATGAGTGAAAAATGTTCATTCATGAGCGAATTAATTAATTTTCACGAGTCGACAGTTGTATTTTATCGTCGTGTATAACATTCTATTTCTTTCTATAGCAATTTTTAACGAAAAATTAAACTAAAAAAATTGGAATAGCAAGTTCATGTAACGTCGTCTGTACGTTTTTCACATGAAACAGGTTCTGTTCCAAAATTCGATATTTCTGGAAATGTAAATTGCAATATTGAAGTTATTATTAATGCAAATAAAAATGAAAAATAAGTTATATATTTATAAACATAAAAATTAACAAAATTAAAATACTTTATCTACCCTTGCTGTTGAAGTTCAACTTTATCTACCCTTGCGGTTAAAGTGAAACTTGATCCATTGATTTGGGTTGATCAAAGCACACTTTAACAATTGCTATAGAAAAAAAATATGTATTCATTTTATTAAAAATGCACTTTTTTGAATAACGTAGTAGTAGGGATAACATTTCTCTGGTATACACTTGGGATGCTGCTATCAGCAGAAAACTCGCCGATAGCGATATGATACTATCAGACAGGAGCTCGCAGACATGTGTCAACTTGCGAGAACACTCTCGAGAGCTACTAGCGCGAGTTTTGGACTCTAATGGACGCCTACCTTTGGAGGTTAATAGTTAATATAACAATTTTTTAACTAAATGTAAACATAAACATATGAAATTTTATCTTAAACTTCTTTTATATATTTAACATATCTCTACTCAGTTTTCTGCAGAGAATCACAAATATTACAACGATGCAGTTATTGAACGTTGTATGCGTTTTAAATGCAAATCTAATTTTTGGAAGCTGATTTACATAAGTATTGGTTATAGAGCTGCTTCAGAATGCATTTCAATGCACAAGCGTAGTATGGAAACTACAATTCAAGTAGTTTTGATTTTACATTTTGCATTCTCCCATGTGTTATATAAATTATTGGCTCTCATGTTTTAGTAATGTTTTCCTGCATCACGACTTATAAATCCGCAAGAATTTATCAATTCAATGTTTGTTTCCACAGAAAGTTATAATAAAGTAGATTCTATAAAATAAATGTGATTTCTGTATGAAAAATTTCTTATCTGACAGACATACGATTTTATTTAATGAGCGTTGATGCCTAAGCCACAATCTTAACTTATTGAAAAATTAATTAAAGGTAAATAGGAGAAATAAATTTAGTATAAACCTCATCAAGCAGATAATATTCTATTTCCTTTTAGAATTAATTCCAGAGTTAGTTGCAGATTAAAGTTGGATTCCTTTCGTAAAACGCATTTCATTACTCTGTTAAAACTAATTTATATATCACCTCTACTATTGAAATTAAATTTAACTTTGCTTACTATGCAACTTTTGGCAAACAAACGGATGTGTTTAACATACCTTCCTTGTACAAATTTAACCAAAACGTTCCTGTGAACAATTTACAAGGTTACTATAGAAATTAAATTCTATCGTACTTATACAATGGTTAAATAATTAAAAACGGATTTAGTTACGTATAAATGAGAATTTTAACCTTTTATTTATAATTTAGCAATTTACTTCAAGAAAATGTGATAACTTGCACAGTGAGCGAACTAAAAACAAATTCTAATAGACATTAGATTCGTGTGCTAATCTAATAAAGTAAAAAGTTTTAAATTATCTAAAGGTCTCTAGGCTATATAATTCCGGATTTAGTTTTTAAGATATTGCACACAATTTCATTAACTATCCAGTTGTATAACTGAAGGTGTATTGTCTACTTTGTTCTCAAGCGTGGAGAGGACTACCGCAAAGATTACATCAACGATAGATAGAAAAGTGCCCAAAACCATCATTAACAAATGCACTTTTTTCATTTTTTTTCGTTGTGGTGTTGATTGGTACAAAAGCTCAACCAGCTGCGTTCGTCATGAACACTTCAAGATATGGTGTTGAGAAACCTAGAAACATACGTGTGTGAAATAAGGACATCCCTTAGGAACTAGCAATTCTACAATAAACTGCACGTAATGTAACTTTTCGGAAGTGAGCAACAAGCGCCTAAGTATTTGGACCTGTTTAAAAGCAATCCAACCGATGTGAAGAAACACCAGACTCGTAATTGTGTACTACCATGAGATAGTTTCCCCAAAGGCGGTTAGTAAAGTACAGTTAGTATTATGAGAGACAAAGGAATTAGTCTCTTACATCCCAAAGGCAACGGTCAGTTTAAAAAAAAAACGCTGGAGTTCACTATTACACCGGGTGCGTGGGCATACTTGGCATTGAAGACCCGAGAGTGACAAGTGACCTATCAGTTACCTAGAGAAAAAGGCGCCAGGAGATTTTGTGTGAAGGATTGCCTCCAAGTCTTGAGACAAGGCAGAAAATATTAGGGAGAGTGAAGAACTACGCGCGGCTGAGCTGAAAGAGAAGAACTATTATATTATTATACCAGTGCAGTAAATATGTAAGTTTAGCAGTAATAAAAAGTTAATATGTTGAACACATTAGGGAGAAATCAAAACTAGGTATACCCATTTCAAAGCAACAACAGCCGTTTGAACATTCATAAACCCATAGTTAGCAAAGGATTTTGGTTTTCAAGAAAAACTACACAAAGGTGTCGAAAGGTGTCCAAAAAAAAAACAAGGCCATCATACTAATTTCGTCAATGCACCATGACGCTGTCATTGATTTGGAAACTGACGAAAAGGAGTTACCGGACATAACGTCCTGCTACAATAAGTCAAAAATCGGAGTTGCTTTAGTCGACCAGATGTGTGCAACATACAATGTAGCGAGAACAACAAATAGATGGCCAATGGTCATATTTTGACTTCTGAATATAAGTGGGATTAACGCTGCCTGTGTACGATGCTAATTACCCAGAAGAAAGTCTTAAGATCTGACTTTATCAAAATTTACTTAGAACTAATAAAACCCCAAATTGTATACAGGATACAGGTCAACTGTTCCAAATGCATCAAGAGACATTTGCCGACAAGCACGACAGCTACTTTGATTAGGCGAGATATTACCCCTTGCTCCACGCGATATACCATTAAATTGCATTCGCCGTTGGCGCATTTGTCCCAGAAGTCCACTAGAAAAATCTGTCAAAAATGTAACAACCATGCAAGTAAAGATCACATGCAAGATGTGTGCACAATACGTTTTTCAATATAAAAAGTATTGTATGTTCGACATCTATTTTCTCGTATATGTTAATTTTTCTTTGATTTTTTTTTTTTTTGTTCAGTTCGGTATATTTGCGTGTTAGTCGACCTAACAAGAACACTCGTTTCTTGCTTTTTGCTTTAAAAGTTTGATTTTCGAACCGTTTTTTACACGCATGCCAATAAAACGTTAAAAAAGCACAATATATTTTTTAATTTTCTTATAAAATTCAGGTAAAATTTATATCTTAAGGTATTACATGCTATTAAACAAAGGTATAACAAACATATAATAAAAAAATGGTATCAAATTTTATTCAACAAGACGAAATATAGACTAAATAAGTTGGATTACCGTTGTAATCCATGCGCCTAACCGCGTGAGTAAAATACATGCGCCTAATAGAGGGTTAAGTAAACTGTCATCAGAAGTTTTGTCACGTGTGGTTAGAATTTACCGTAAGTTTTTTTTTCTCGAACTTTAGGATACTTAATAGTACCCAGTTTTGTGAACGGGGTATATATTCTTCGGTCGTTTGTTGGTAAATAAATTGAGTTTTTAAAATCACGATTAGGTTCCACGCGTTGACAATTGTATATCAGTAAAAGAATTTTATATGGGAGTTTTGTTTTTTGTAAATAATGGTCAATCCTATTTGCAAGTAACCGTTAACTATAGTTTAGTTGAGCTATAATTATGTCATAGGACATGGTTATATTGTAATTAAAATTACCTCAGTGAGCATAGCTTTGCAGATTTAAAATATACCCTACGGTATATCGGAAGTCATATGGATATATTTAATTTAACAAGGCAAAGATTGTGGTTTTTATAATACGTTGATTTCGAGTCGATTTTCCAAAGTTTTTAGGCGCTTACGATTTGAAAGAATGGTTTTTTATGATTGGCGAATTGATGTGAAATTTGTCATGGTGAAATCTGTTGATATCGTAAGAGAATTGTAGCCAAGATATAGAAGAAGCGGGTTGGGGTTCTGAGTCGCGCGGATGAACTTGCTTATCTTCTACTGTTACTGAACGCATACACACTTTTTTTTACGTCACATGCCCACTTTCACTTTTTATACGCTCACGTGGAGGACCGTATTTTCCACTATGGCTCTTTTCGATTTTTCAACTAATTATTTTGTTTTTACTGTTTACCCGAGCGTATTTTCACCTATTTCATGGTCACGTAAACGCGTTTTTCTACCTATATTTTCTTTTCAGAGGTCCTTTTCAACCCTTGATAGAATTTCAATGTTGTATTAAGAGCCTTTTTGACAGCCATTGCCTTTTTGTACTTGCTCACGGGGTGCACATTTAGTTGGTCTTGAGCTTGTAGATGGTTTTGGACTTGCGCTAGGTCTTGGACTTGGACTTGGGGTTGATCCAGGCGTTAGTTTGGAGTTGAGATTGGGGCAGGATGTTGTCTTCTTTAGCACTTTTGCAACCTTAGTCGTAGTTTAACTAATGAAGATCCTTTTGGTTGTATTGACAGCAGTACAACCCCTGGAGGTTAGGAAATTGTGCGTATTCTTTTAATTCCTATCTACAGATTGTAACCTTACGAAATTTATTTATACATTGGGGTTGTATTCTAACTTGTAATACAGGTGTAGGAACTACCATGTAGCCTTCGATCGTGTTAGGGTCTGCGTCCCTGTTTGGCATTTGAAATAAGGGGCCTAATGCCAATTTATAAGACACGTAGCTTCGCAACTGTATTCGGCCTTCACCTCCTGGCTGGAAATGGTATGGAGACCCTAACCTTATAAGACAAGTGTAGAGCTTGGCCCTATCACTGTAAGGTTGCGATGACGCACCCTGTATGCAGGATGTTATAATGACGTGTATTACGTGTTTTGAGTACGGCTGTATTGAGTTTGAACGAAAAAAATTTTTTTGTATATGCATAATGTATGTGGGTGGGTGATACGCCACTGGAAATTTAGGAGAAATATTATTCAGTATGTAAATACGTGTATTTGAATATTATAGACATTGGTGTTGGAATAAATAGATTCTGATGAATGTAAATGTGAAAAGAAATTTGTCGATGGGACGATAATGTTTGCTACTGTGTTGCTACTGTTTTGCTACTGAAGAAATGGAATGTTGGAAGATAGAGGAGTAATCTTGACCGGAAGATGTGAGTGTATAAGTGTAGAATGTTTTAGAAAATATGTAGAGAAAGATTGGGTATGTTTAAGTGTTAATTTCGGAAAGTTTTCGTAATGTTGTGCAATTTGTTTTGAGAATACGTGTAAGTATATGGATTTGAGACCTTAGACTGTACTTATTTTTGCAAATGTTGCGGAAGGAGATGAGCGCATGTGGAGATAAGCGTTGAAAGTTGTTAATGGTCCAGAATGGCTACTGAATGAATGTGACGAAAATGATTTCTTTATAAAGTAATTGTAAAATTTAAGTAAGAACAAATATGGCGATGTATTGTAGTTATAAGCGTGGTTGTACAGAGGGTAGCAGCAGTCGGGACTAAGAAATTTTTAATGAATACTATTGGAGAATATAGCGCGGAAGGAAGACATGTTTAAAGATGGATGACTGAAGGTATAAATAGGAAAGTCAGAGATTGATAGGGAGAGTTAGCTTTTAGCTTTTGGTGAGAGACGCGCGAGGTGATATGTGAAATTAGAATGGGTTAAGTTGGAGTTGTATTTGTGAATAATATTGAAGGCAGTCATTGTTTAAACAACTGCGTAACCCGAAAGGGGATGAATCGTATAAGACATTCATAAATAAAACAATTAATTAAATTGAGATTGAAGATAAAATCAGTTTGTTTATTTTCAAGAAAGTAAAAAGTGCATAAGCAGATTTATAAAAGATAACAGTTATTACGTTAAAGTGTTGATGTGCGGCGCGTGTTCTTGTAACGATATTTAGTTAAAATTATTTATGGGACCACCTTTAAGTAAACGAAATTTTCGTAATAAATTAAGCCAATGTTAAGGTAATTTTATATGACATTAAAAGTTTATTTGTGTTAAGGAAGGACTAAATTGTCCTGAAGGTTGCGAGAAACTTTTAAGAGGCAACCAAACGTGTATAGTTTATTACGTTATTGGAGTAATAACCTCGTATAGTTAGACTATTTGCGATTACAGAAAGGAATAAGTGTTTGTGGAATTGTGAAGTTTTTGTTTTGTGCCGTCAGGCAATTTAAGGAATACAAATGGACTACAAATAATTGATTTACGGGAAGAAAGAAGAAAGAAAAGCGTAGGATTAATTAATGGACAAATTTTAAGTAAGAATTAGATTTAAGAACTTGAAAATTTAGTAAAGCACGATTATCTTTTGTTTAGTTGTAATTTGCGTAATGTTTAGTAAATTAATTAGTGTTGAAGGAAAAGATAATGTGTAGGTGTAGTATTAAGAATTTTGAAGAAACGCAAATTTGTATTATCAACCACGCTGTTGTGTATGTAAACATTTGTTTATTATTTTGTGCAGGACAATATATATTTATCGTTAACTTTTATTCTGTTGTTTATTTAGCCAGTTATGAGATACATTTGTGACGTTTACTTAATTGGTGACCTAGTTTTGACAATTTTAAATGTAAACTTTGCATATTTTGGATTTTAAGATTAATGAACAACCTGAAAGGTTATATTTGCCAGGTTGATTGCAAAAATTTTCATGTTAGTTTCATTAACGCAGTACACTAATGACGGATCAGCTGTTGATTAAAATTTCATTAAGTATAACTAAGAGATGAGTTTTGAGAACTTACATATTTACGAATGTCAATACGATTCAGAAGTATTATAAAATTAAAATTAAATTTAAAAGATATCGTTCATGTTAGGAATATTAAACCTTCAAGGATTATTCTCGTTTGACTGTTTTGCAGCACTTTATCACTATTATATTGGAGTAACAATTATTAAGCCGATGACATTGCTTTCTTTTGGTTAAGAATTTTAAAATTTATTATCGATCATGAATGAAGAACTATTTATTCATTAATAAGTAGAAATTTAACTTTATATGTATACGAGGGATACGTAGAAAATATAACTATTGGTTACGTGAATGCAGTTAAATTTGAATGATAAATTGTATTTTGGAGTTTTGGATACGAGGTGTATTCAAAAGTTTTTAATAACCTGGGTAGTACTAAATATATTTGAGTTTGAGTTGAATTGTTTGGGACGAGTGTTTGTTTTAGGACCCTCGTGTGAGAGTTTACTGAGTAAGCACAATCCTACTTTCCACAATCAAGTAGGGTTAATTAACACCCAGCTTAAGACAATTATTTTAGCAAAGTTTCGATTGTGGTGGCGCCTAGAGACATATTTTCCCGGACTGAGCTGTTTGAATATCGGTGTAAGGTGTTTGAGCGTATTAATCATTCATTTTACTTATTATTTCGACCACGCCCATCTCCCTGTTAGCTGGCTTGGCAACCCGCTTACATTAGTAAGCATACACGACGCCTAGTGCGGTTTGGACGTGTAACATTGGTACAGTTGTATGTGGGTTCTAACCTAATCCTATAAGAAAGTGTAGGCCTTCGCTCCTTGTTGTTACCTAGTTGGAAATGGTATTTGTTTTGTAGGTTATGACTGGTAATTTGAAGTTGTATTCTAATAAGGAGGTTCTTGTAAGACACGTGTATGAACTTGTGTCAGGGATTGATCTTGCATGTGGAATTTGAATGACAGTAAAATTTAATTATAGAACACCTATTTTTATTGTAAATATAATTAAAAAAGCCTCAGTGAGTTACAAAATAAAAAAATTACTGACATTCAGGTTATTCTCTAATGAAACAAACATTTTTTATTAAGTTAATTAATTACATAATAGGTATTACAATATTGTTTACTAACCGAATAGTAAAACTGATTGCTTTACGTGCATTGATTGCACTGAAATGTGTTTAACATCCATCCGACCGTTAAATTGTTTGTGTATTGTACACCTTAATATTTTTTTAAAGAAACTTGTTACGTATAGCTTAGATGTGTTTTATAACTGTAATTAAAATTCTGTACAAGTAAATAAAATAAATAAAAGGTTAAAAGCACACTTACCAGCTCTGACTTAAAGAACGGTTTGGAGAATTGGTTTACGAGTGATGGCCACTACTTTGTTTTACTCGTCTAATCAAACTAAATCACTTTCTATGTTTTACTTATGCATAGTTGATATATAACTGGTTCTCTATCAGTAAAATTAATTTTTTCAAAGCGATTTGAATTGTACATACGTACACACAAATTGTTTATTGAAACGCAGTCATTAACAGTTATAAAAACCACATTAAAAGTTTGGAATGTAATAATTACGTGTGCAACATACAGACCGTGTATTTTCCCATATAATGTTTATTAGAGTTTTTAAATTTTTATTACCATGATTGTTATTAAAATTATCATTTTGATATAAAATACCAAATTATACAAAATCTCTACAATTTGTACGTTGCGTCGTAAAACGATTACCAAAGAAATATTTGACCGTAGAACAGGATTACCTGGATCCAACAAATGGCGTCCATATTGGACGCCATATTGCGCACATGTAATGGCAGAAGGACATACATATATATATATATATATATATATATATATATATATATATATATATATATATATATATATATATATATATATATGTATATATATATATATATAATATAATATATATATATATATATATATATATATATATATATATATATATATATATGTATGAATGTCAGGCCGTCCCACCGATTTGATGCCTATACTGTTGATGTAATAGATTATTGTAGTCAACAACGAGGAGCATCTTGTAAAAATATCTTTGTATATACAGGATGGCTCATTTCAGATACACTAAACTTGTGTTTTTAATGAAATATACATATTTTTATATATTTGAATTTTCTGTTAAATGCGGATCAAAATGATGTCAGGTACGATGGGTTTAGGACTAACGCTTATAAAATAAGTGGTGTAAATGGTATAAATTTTAAATAATATAATAAAGAAATTGTAAAAATGTTCTCCGATCACACAAATCGTTAGGCTAACTGGAATACCAACCATTCACCTCAAATAATGCCTTTGACTCAAATCGGTAGATTAATATAGTGGTTCATTTTTGATGTTTGATTACCACTCAAATATAACTATAAAAATTGAATGTAACAATAATAAAATGATCTCGACGCAAGTTATTTTTAATAATGCTCGGAGTAACTAAACCGAGGTTGTTTACAACAATAAAAATTCTATCAAAATGTAAAAAAAATAAAAATATACAACTATGTTTATGGACAGTTAATATGATATGGTTAAATAAAATATATCTTAAAATTCTAGTCTTATACTAAAAATTCATTACATAAATACCTGTTTGTAAAATCTTTGTACACAAATTTTTGAATAACCTCTAGTATTTAATGATTACGGAAATTTCAACTGAGGTGATGTCATCAATGCCATAATATCGCGTAATATCTTGAAATAATGCTTTACGTTGTAAGCCACACCCAAAACTGGAATTATCCTTATAAATTTTCTTCTTGAAATTGAATAAACCTTTATTTATTGTATTTTCTCGAACGTTCATATAATAAATGTAATCAAACTCTAAATTTGTATTAAAATCACAACGCAATCATAAATGAAAGCGTACGTAACCGTAGAATTAATTGTGCAATCAAAAGCGGTGAAATTAAAATGTAAAAAGTAAAATAAAACTGAACTAAAATAAAAGTGAACTAAAATAAAAGTGCCTGAAAAGATCAAATGTTTTAATTTTAGTATAATGCGTTAAAATATCTTACCATCAAATTAATGACACTTTCAACCAAATTGTGTGAATACCCCAAAAATGCTTCCTCACTCACAGCAGTCATAAGGCAGTGAAAAATGGAGGCTTTGAAATTTAGATCATGTAGTCGTGCGCGAAAGGATTTGGCAAAGGAATTAAGTCACGATGACGTAATGCACAAATAAAATGATCAGAAAAATAATTTAAAGAGGTAGTATAAACCATTAAGAAGATAGGCACTATAACCCTAAAAAGATATGCAAATTAAGTCGCCTACAACCTATATTTCAATAATTAATATTTTCTTATATTTACAACAGAACGAATGAAAGACCTTAGTTAAGGTATATTTTAATACAACTCAAAAGGGTTGTTACACGCTTCACGTTATTGACATTTTTATGTAAAAAATTAGTCAATTGTAGTTCTTTCCGCCATCTTGAAAATATCAGCCAAATTTTGGGATTTTTTCCAATGTGTCTTGTAACTTCTACATGCAGATTGTAGAACTCCTTTCTACATATATAGGGTGGTCCATTCTGCTCAACGTTATTTTTCTCATTTTCTTTAATGGCACACTGTATTTTATTGCAGATTTGAATAGCATTCCTACGAGCTTTGAATAGATACTCACTTTGTACTTCCTATTTTTTAATTATTTAGTGATAAAGTTTAAAATTATATAATTTTGTTACTTTTTTGAATTTATCACAATAGAGGCTATATAATAAATTAAGACAATGTCATAATTACAGAAAACCAAAAATGAAACAATGATAATTTAAAAAATGATAAAATTGTATATAGATTTTGTGACAATACAACATTTGAACTATAAAGGGCAACGCTGAATAACCTTAGAACAGCATAACTATGAACTATGAACTACTTTTGTTCATGAATCCTGGATCCAACGCACAGTTCCTTTCAGCTTCTACCAAAGCATATATCATATTAATCATCTCTTTGAAAAATTCGCTAAGTAAATAACCAATTAATATGCAAATAAATATCTGACAATTCTTAAGAATTATTTATAATTAGTGGCTCTCATGATTCATTGTGTTCTTTAATTCCATTTTAAAGTTTATAGTTATGCTGTTCTACGAGTCAGTAATTATTAAGTGTTGCCTTTTATAGTCCAAAATGTGTACTGTGTCACAAAATCTATAGTTCACAGTTTTGTTGCAATTACATTATTTCATTTTATTTTTGTGAATTGTTTTAATTTATTTTATAGGCCCTATCATGACAAATTCAAAGGAAAGTAACAAAATTTTACATTTTCAAGTTTTTCACTAAATAATGCAAAAACACGTAGAATAGACAGTATAAAGTGAGTATCAATTCAAAGCTCATGAAAATGCTATTCAAATCTGTAATAAAATCAGGTGTACTATAAAAAAGAGAAGAATAACATTGAAGAATGAACCACCTGTGTGTAAATCAAAAGTCTGCAATCTGAATGTTTAAATAAGACACATTGGAAAAACAAATTCAAAATTTTACTCTGATATCTTTCAAGAGGGCGGAAAATCTACTGAATTGACTAGTTTTTACATAAAATACCTATAACTCGGAACTGTTGGCCGTAGACCCGTAGTACCTTATATTATATTGAATCATTGAACAGAGCATTCAATTATATAAAAAATATAGGGTCTTCCATTAAAAAAATATTTGTATATAAAAATGTTTTCACAAGATGCTCCTCGTTGTTGACTAAAATAATCTGTTAAAAGATTTTTAAATCAACAGTATAGGTGTAATCTTCCATGCCTAAACCGTTGGGACACCTATATATATATATATATATATATATATATATATATATATATATATATATATATATATATATTGCAAAGTGTTTAGCTAGGCATGGTCACCATATTGAGCACTTACCTTGAATTTATGGTTTTATTCGTTTATGTTTACTCTTCAACTTATTTTTAGGTGTAGAGAATTATTTTATTGTTTAGTTATTAACTAAGTTTTCCTATCAGTTACAAAATTTATTTGCCATTCGTATTTTCTTATTTGCTCTGGATTTTGTTTTATTTGTTCTTCTGTATGTCAATATTTTCAAACAAAGCGTCAGTATCTCAAGAAGGGTCCGTCTTATGGCTATGAAACTTATTATCAATTAGGATCTACTTTTCACGGGAATCGAAATGGGAAAAGATATACAGGTGTTGTTACATTTGAAAAAATTGAGAAAAATCAAATTTCGCGTAAGTTATTCATTCTGTATAATTTTACATGTTTTCGAAAAATTTCCAGTTTGTTTGTTAGTAGACTATTATTAATACTAGGTGGTATAAACAGATTTACAAAATCGTAGTGACAACGCTCGCGTCGTGGTTCCAAAGTTAACTCTATTTTGGTACAAAAGTGACGATATCTGCAGAACGGTTAGTAATACAGATACAAATTTATATACTTTTATTCCAAATGTAAATCCAAAAATATACAGGGTGTTCCATTAAAAAAACACGGGTTTGGGTTGGAATATTTTTGTCAATCACCCTGATTGTACCTAAATATTTTTAGAATGTAGGTCCAATGATCGTGTATTAGCACACCAAAATTGGTTTTGATATCTCTAATAGTTAAGGAGAAATCCTCCGTCCACGCAGTATGTGTGTGTGTGTGTGTGTGTGTGTGTGTGTGTGTGTGTGTGTGTGTGTTAATATATACTATATATATATATATATATATATATATATATATATATATATATATATATATATATATATATATATATATATATATATATGTAGGGTGAATCTTATCTAATCCGCCAAAATTAAAAGTACTAGAACTCGTCATTATAAGCAAAAGTTCATATGTACATGCTTCGTTTCCGAGAGATGTCAAAGTTGAAAAAGAAATCGCGTTTTCTTCAATATCTTTCGACTGTTTCGAAATAATTTCATGAAATTTCGTATACGGTGGTTTTAAATGAAATATTCAAATTTGTGGTACATTTAGTTGTGGTGTCTAGAGGGCCAGCGAACCATTTCGACCCCTTTAAATCGTTGCAATTTTTTGCTACACTGTATACCATTTTGGACTAGAAAATCGATTCTCCTATCTTTCTGCAAAAAGGTATATTTTAGTGATGTCGCTAGGAGCAACCGTTTCTGAGAAAACACAATTAAAGCTCACAATGTTTATTTATTTAAAACTTGTAAGGAGCACTAAAATATTCAATATTAAAAACGAGAAAAGAAATTAATATTAAAAGTAAACATGTTCTTTTGATAACAACTGTTCAAACAACTGTCCCAAAAACCTCGTATACGAAATTTCATGAAATTATTTCGAAACAGTCAAAAATATTGAATAAATCGCGATTTCTTTTCAACTTTGACATGTATCTCGAAACGAAGCATTTCCGGACCCATGTACATATGAACTTTTTGCTTATAATGATGAGTTCTAGTGTTCCTTTAATTTTGGCGGATTAGATAAGATTCGCCCTGTATATACACACACATGTTGCAAATTTATTTAGTTCGTCCTAGTGGAACGCTGACGATGATTGCTTATCTAGTGAAACGCGTTCCGTATCTTCGATTTTGTGCTGTACGTGGTATTGTGTTTGTCACAGATCTTACCACAGATTCATTGATCCAGATCAGATCAAATTATGCAATGACAACAATTGTAATTAGCAAATTACCCCTTACTAAAAACCTTTATCAACAGTAAAAACACAAGAGCTTTTATTTTACCGGATAATTTTCCCAATCAGTATTTTTTCGAGAAAAACTGACATGCCAAATGTCAGTTTTTCAAGCGAAAATGCTGATGGAAAAATTTTGAGTTCAAGAAAAACTTATCCTTAAAATAAAAGTTGAGGAATTTTTGGCAAGATAAATTAACGGCAGAATATATAAATGAATGATGTATGTTTCAATATCAACAATACTTTATAATTAATTATAGCTGACAGAACAAACATTAAACTGAATGACGTACCGACGCGACGGACGACTACTAGATGTAGTCTGATTATGAGAAACAGGAGTTTCTATCGGTGATAAAAAAGGATGTACCTTTTTTATCGCTATAAAACTGACAAAAACATCATCATGGTACATTGGAGATAATTTACCGTAAATAATAATAATAACAGAAGATGAGTTCAAATAATCCGTAATAAGCTTCACTTTGATTTTTCATGCTTTCAAGCCCTAGTAAGACAATTTAGTACAAAAACTGCAATAAACCTTTACCATTGAGTATTATATAAATGCTCAATGCCTTTACTTTATGCGTTACTTTTGGTTTTTACTTTAATAATCAAAGGAGTCTATTATTGAAATAACTTTTTAAAAAAATTAAAAAGTCAATTATAATAATGTAATTTAAGATTAAAGTACTATAGCAAATTCGATTATCAACGTAATGAGTTATTAATTGCAATCTAACCGAACCGCTGTTCTTAATAATCAAAAAAGTTTTATAATTGAAGTAATAAAGATTGGGTTGAAACTAAGTACTGCAAACTTTGAGAAAGTTATTTAGTAGAAAATAAGAGTGATTATTTTAACTTTGTTTCGATCAACAAACTTGACGGACACTGCATGAGGCCGAGTTTTATATTTAACTGGCACAAACTTACCTTATTAATGTAAATTTTATTATATGTACCTACACTTTCTCATATTAAAAGTTTGGAAAGTTAGTTGGATTAAGGCAAGATGGTAGACTTAATAGAAATTTCTTCTATACTACGTTACCCAATACCAGTCCGCTTTTGATTGATTTATCACTATCAGTCTTTTGGAAGCAAGTTAATATACTTTCCAAATGTTATAATTTTATTTAAAATTACTGCAATAAAATATTTATATCTTTTGCTACTTTAACATACAATCACCAAACCTACGGTTTATTCATTCTCTTAATTTAATTTTAAGGCGTATTAAAAAGGCATAATAAATTTAAAACAAAAAGTTGAAAGTACGGGGCAAACAGTTTTTAACTGCATTCATTAAATTACAAAATTGCTTTTCATATAATTATTTCAAATAAAGTAACGACAAAAAGCTTTTAAAATTTTTGTTAAATCCTTTATTATTAAAATATAATAAAAATTTTAATGCATTCTACCATTTAAATAAAGCGAATAGTTGAATATTAACATGACAATATGATCAATATGCAATAGATATCATTTTAATTAGGTCTCAATTAAATTTAAGCTCCAGTTTGAAAACTTGAATTTACTCTAAATCACTGACTTTAATATCAAACTTTCTTTAAACTTGAAGTGAAAGTAGTTTTGCAGACTTAAATATTCTGCCACTTTGTGTAGTTTTATGTACCTTGAAAGCGTTCTCCTTGTCTATTTTTAACAATTGGTTAGTTCAGTAACATTGTACACGACAGTTCTTCATTACGTGTGTTTTTTGATTTTCAACCAACAAAGCTTAGTCCTTTGCATTTGTGTATTCTCATTTTATTTTCATAAACATCAAGGTTACTGTGTTTTTTGATTTTCAGGAAGACCGTTGGTTGTCATGCTTTACGAAGTCTTTATCTGCAGACAAAATTTTCGATGAAAAGTCGTAAAGTGTAAGGAAAATCCGGATTTGGCAAACAACGTTTTTAAAAGTGCCGAAAAAGCCCTTAACGCTTTAGTTACAAGAAAATCACAACACACAATAAGTTTGTTCGGTGTACTTGGTAATGTATTTGATGTCACCCTGTGTGTAAATTTTAAGGATCATACGGTAGATAGTTGGTTTTGTTTTAATTTCGAAATTAAAAGAGTTTAAATTTTTGCGGGCTTTTATTTGATCACTGTTTTTTTTTTGTTTGGAGACATTTATAGATGGAATTTTGATTTGTAAAATTTCACTCACAGGTGATACTGGCGTTTACGATTAGAGAAAAGTTTTTGTGTAAATAAATGTTTTCGTTATATTTTATATTTATTTTGCTAAAGGGATTTGAAATTGCATCATGTGAAACACGTTTCATAAAATTAAGTTCAGCATAAAATTATATAGTACACCTTTTGTGAGTTTAAATTGTAAGCCGTCAGATTGCCGTCTTATTTTTGATAAGGTTCTGGTTTTAAGCAAAGAGTTGGATTTTGAGGTTCGTTATCTTAGGCATATCAAGATACTTGAGGTACCTTTTAGGCACGCAGTTTGCAGCATGATGTAACTTCTTCAGTTGGGCTCACGAGTTCATTCGTTTTTGGCGCAACTTAAAATTTTAAGTAATACTTTTCTTATGATTGGCTGTTGAAGATTTAAGTAAGATGTAAAAGATTATTAGAGAAGATGAATAAGGTCGTAATTAGTTCTGCCGTAGTAGTGCCGTGGAGAGCAGTTTGTTTTGTGTTTGTTTACGGTGATCGCAATATATGCGAAAGGGGTTGGAAAAAGTTTATCACATACTGGGTGTGTATCGAATTGCAGTGGAGTAAGTGATATCCTTTTCCATTAAATGGGATAATATATTGGTTCACCACATCCCCGAGTATTTTTCGAAGTGCTTAACCTTTATTTAATGGACCTGTTATAATGCACATTTTTGCGTAATTTCCCATATATCGCGTTGCTGAAAAAAATGAAAAACAAACTTGCTGTAAATAGTGCCGCTTTGACTAAGTGTATAGTAAATGAATTAACATTAAGGAACGCTTTGGAAATAACGCAATACCCACATATACGGTTAAATATTTGTAAATTAATGATAAATCAGATAAAAAAATAGTCATTTGTGTTCTTTTGGTTGAAGTAACTCATAAATTTAGTTCGATTAAATATGAATAGGATTCTGTCGTTTGTGAAATTGTATATGTAGAACGTTGCCGTTGATATTCAGCCAGAGAATTCAGTACCTGGTGGATTCGTGGTACGACCTGTTATGTTGTAGTCCAGAGGAAGAAGGTAACCTATTCTTGTTGTTGCTACGTAAAGTAAACTTTTATTTTTTATTTTGTTGGTGATAATAATAAAGTGTGTTTTTTTTTGTTTATGTGGTGGATGTATTCGCTTGCTTTCGGGTAAATTATTGTGGAAAAGCCCTTCAGGTAGTTTAGAAACAAGCGTATTCATTCGCTTCTTGATTTTTTCTCTGTGTCATGTGCATTGAAAGTTTATTTCATGCAAGTATATCAAAATTATTGTTACCGACATCTTTATTATTTCCATTCTATTGATTAAAAGGTAGTTGTTGATAAAACGGCTTTGCAAGCGAATTTGATCATTATTTCTTTGGATCTCTTGTTTTGGAATTGAAAAATATAATGTGTTTTTTATGTAACTGTACTTAAATTTAATATGTAAAAATGTAAATATTTAATTTAATGTGTAAATGCCCTAATATATGACGATTGTTAATAACTGCTTTATTAAGAGATTGGAAACTACTGTAACTACATCATCTGTACCTACGATTTGTCGACGTAAAGTAATAAATCGAAAAGTTAAATATTTTTGAAAATTTGTTGTAATTGATTTATTGTATGAGAAGCATCGAGTTAAATAATTTTGCAGTGACAACCTACATGTATCGTTCATTAGATTGTAATCAATGTTATTCAAGCAATACAAGTTTTTTTGTTAAGTAACAAGTCATTTTAAAAGAAGTTTTAGATTATAAAGTAACGTAATTACGAAGTAAGTCGGTTGTTGACCGAACAGTTGTTTGATTTTGCATACGAGGGTTTTCGAATAGTCGCGAATATTTTTTTTTTGAGTTATTTTTTTTATAGGAACCAACATACCGATTGTAGACATCTTTGCTGGTGTCTGATTTGCCAAAAGGTAAGCAGTTTGTTTGAAAATTAGCTGTATTTTTCGATGAATTTACGTATTACATCCCGATATCGCGGTTTAATAAATTTTAGAGGTTTATAGAATTTTTATAGATATTTTGATCGTGTTTGTTTAGTTTCGTTGTGACGTACTTTGAGTTTTAAATCGAAGAACTGCGTTTACATTTATTTTTGGTTATTTCAATAATAATTTTTTCGTTGAGTTTTGGCGAGATTTTAGGGTTTTAGAGTTTTAGTTTAGAGTTTCCGGTTTTATTATCGCGATTTTGCGGCTTTTATGTTTAAAGCTTCATTGGAATTTAGGTGAACTTCGCGCAAAGATTTTTGGAATAGAAGTTTTAGTAGTAGAGTAGGTTACTTTTGAGTGAACGTTTCAGTTTCCTGTTAGACCATTCTAAGATCCGTTCATGACGTTTTTCCCGCTACAAACGTGTTTAACAGGTGGCGCCTTTTTGACAGTTTTTACCCGAATTTGACGTTTTTGGGGTTGTGGTGAGTGCCCTATTACACCATTAAGTAAGAACTCCACCCACACCTCTGAGCTATGCCGTGGCACAAATTGCCTTTACGGGCTGAATACTCTAGTGAGTATTCAGCCTATAACATTAAAGGATACGGATTGATAGCGTACGTGAAACTACCCAAACTAAGATCTGGGATGTGCAGGGTGGCTTCATTCCAGGGAGAGAATGCGCTGATCAGATGGTTGCTCTCCAGCAGGTGATCAAAAAGTGTTTAAGTGTAAAAAAGAAGCTGTTCTGTACGTTTGTAGATCTGGATGACCGAGTGAATAGGGGGAAGCTGTGGGAACAAATAAATGAATATGGCGTAAGTAAGGGTTTAATAAACGGAATAAGGGCAGTGTATAACGGTAGCCGATCATGTATTAGGATGAGAGAAGGTGTAATCCCTGCAGGATGAAATTGTGAAACAAGTGGACGATTTCTGTTTGGGTAGAATGTTCACTGCAGATGGTACAATGTATAGTAAGATTGGACGACGGGTCAGTGCTGGAAGGAAAGTGATTGAAAGTACATCGACGATAATGACAAACGAAAGTATGAGCCTAGCTGCGAAACAAGCAATCTATAATGGCGTGTTTGTCCCGTTATGGAAGTGAGACATGGGTATGTCAAAAAAAAACACGAAAGTAAAATAAATTCCGTGGATATGAGATTCCTGAGAAGCGCGTGCGGTAAAACGAGAAGGGATAAAATGAAAAATGGGTGTATGATGAAGAAGTATGGCGAAGAAAAGACGATGATAGATAGGTGTAGAAGAAGTGCACTACGTCGGTTTGGTCACATCGCAGCAAATTTATATGGATGAAGGTAGAGGTAAGGCCGGGTCTGGT
The DNA here is from genome assembly GCA_036346205.1 of Vesta saturnalis. Classification (NCBI taxonomy): domain Eukaryota; kingdom Metazoa; phylum Arthropoda; class Insecta; order Coleoptera; family Lampyridae; genus Vesta; species Vesta saturnalis. The sequence continues at coordinate 6,077,550 of JARFJB010000513.1, forward strand.
AGGTCGCGTAAACCTAAGCGCAATGCAATAGAATCGTGGTCATTGTCTATTTTTAACAACTGGTTAGTACACATATATCTATGCAGATCTTCTGTTCTTTATTAAGTGTTTTTTTTTAATTGTCGGTCCACAATGCTAAATCCTTTGTCTGTGTGGTGTATTATTCAATGTTTCGAACTACCATTCGAATTAATAAAAACGTAGGCATAAAATGACTCGGAAAATTATTTGCTTTAAAAAAAAGCAAAATGTGGGACATCTTCCGAAAAAATTTAAGATTTTGGCAAATGATAAACTCGAAAAATTAGTTAATGGATCACCCGATTATTGAGGTTTAATGTCAGTGTTGAAGATGCAGGATTGGCGTTTGTTGTTTTTTCTGCAGGTATTATCATTCTTTGGTTTACTACGTTCATTCAAATGGGACGAACTCTATAATATGGCAATACATGATGAGCGAGAGGTTATAATAGTGGCGTTTAATAAATAGAAAAATCTGGTATGAAACAACACACGACCTTCCTACCTACAATGTGGAAATTGAAGATTGACACAAAGTGATAATATTTTATAAACCATATACATAATTCCGTCGTTTGGAAAGTAATATTCTGGGAGTGAAAAATGTAAATTAAGATAACATTTACGGCTTGCCTTTGGGTATAACCCGCCCATTCTACAATTTGAAATTGTAGCTAAATTACAATATTTAAACGAATGAAAATTCATGTTGAGTATTTTTATAAGGTATTTAAAACAAAACATCCGCGTAAACCAAATGATGGAAAATTTTAGTCTGTGCAGTACTGAAATACGCGTGTCAAACTGCAAAAAAGAAACGGTTAAATAATTGACAAATTTCTGCGAAAGATAATATAATTATTTTATACAATTAGATATCATAAATATTGAGGGCAAATAATTTTCGGATGCGTCTTTAATAAGTACTTAAGCTGTCCTCAAAGGTTGACCCAAAAAAATACAATTGATGAATTTCGGCAACTCAAAATTTGGATACATCTTAAGCTAAAACCTTGTCGCGCATGCGCAAATTAACTGATCATAGTTTTACTAATAAATAATCGCGTAAAATAATTGAAATTCTCATTGAATGAAATCTGTGAATTACTTAAACATTTCGTTTTTTTTTGCACAAGCATTTTAAATACTATTTATTTTACACACTTGAGATCCAAAAAGTGTAGAAATAGGCCTATGGTGTTTAGAATATTTTCATTATCTTCCAGTATATTATCACAGTGCATCATACTATTATGTAACCGCTTTAGTAACACTTTCATAATGAAAAATTGGCATCATTGTAAAACAACAATAATAATTTATATGAGATTAACGTATAAAGGCTTCATGTCAGATGAAGGTCAATAGACGTTTAGATGCTAACCTGAAAAAAATTCCAAAGCCCCCTATTCTTCTATAAACCTATCGATAATAAAGTTTAAGCATTTTATATCCTATTTTTTTAGTTTTTAACGGTTATGTGGCTTTGGATTAAGAAGCTGTATATAAAAAGGCTTTGTAAAATCAATAAAATATATAATTACTTTATAATTAATTTATAGCTTTACAATCTATATGCCGGTATTTCTATATTTTTGAAATATGCATCGGATTTAGTAATATTTGTTATATACCTAAAACACCTCTTAATAAACTGCCCTCTCCGCCACTGGATTTCTCCGAAAACCTAATCAGCCCCAGAATAAATCCAAGCAAACCCAAATAAGAAATTTGATCTACGCACGCGTTGTTCTGCAGTTAACGTGCATCCCCACACACACGCACACTCGCACACACGCACACACGCATACACGCACACGCACACACGCACACACGCACACACGAAACTTTGGAAATGAGGTAATAAGTCGATCTAGCGACAGTGAAACAATGTCTGTTGTATTCATTATCTTTTGTAGCTACACATGTAGACATACACAGAGAGTTTTTTTTTTCGTTATTTGTATGGGGATCTTGGAAACCATAAGAGTTTCACATTTGCTTAAATGGGGAAAGACTAATTTAAGAAAATGCATTGCTTACTAGGTATTTGTGAAATTCTCCAAAATCGTTTCAGCTCTTTAATTCGTTCATTTCTAAAGATAGATAAAAGTTGTTTAAATACAATTTCTAGATAATATTGTGCCGAATAACGTCACCGTACTAGTCTTTTTAATTTTGTTTGGTATTTTGAACTTATGAATCAAAGTTGAATTTTTTTAAATGGAAACCCCCTGGCTATTACATATTTTTTTTTTCTGATTACTTTCATAAATAAAAGCACAATACACTTTTCTGTTACTACGTTTAACAAAAATCATATCTTGCCATGGAAAAGAAAAGTAAAGCAACTGAAGCGTTGTTTATTTTCATCTTTGACAGTTCGTTCGGTAATGTAATTCTTATCGATTTTATCAGTTTGGAGTTCCTTTAGAAAATTACTTATAGTTTACGCAAATTTCGAGAAACTTGATATGATCTGTAATAAAACAGTCAACGAGCGGCCGAACACTATTTTTTTTGTATTTTATAACTCTCGACCATCTTTAGACACCAAGAATTTATACAACAATTTGAAAGAGTTTGAGAGTTTTGTGAAGCCCAGAAATAGGGGTAATGTTGATGAAAACGTGCAGATAAATGTTCTATCTGTTGTTAATCAAAATCAACCTACACCGACACGGCAAATTGCACAAGACGGTTCAATCTTACAACGTAAAGTAGTGAGAATTTTAGCAAATCATAGATTGATTCACTTGGACAAATTATGCACCCTGGTGATGAAAGATTAAATTTTTGTAATTGGTTCATAAATATATGCCATTAAACTAACAACTTTCCAATGCAGATCTTATGGACCGACGAAACACATTTTTCAAACTATGGTATGTTCAATAGCCACAATAAACACCTATGGGCCGAAGCAAATCCTCACCTTTTACAAAAAAAACGACCTCAGGTTAAATTTGGCTTCAATCTATGGTGCCGTGTTATTTGTTCGCAGCTTGTTGCTCCATTTATCTTTAATGGGACTTTAACTGGAAATCGATATTTGCAATTTCTTATGGAAGATTTTAATAATATCCTAGATGCATTATGTTTACAAACCCGTGCAAACATACAGTGGTATTAACACGACCGTGCCCCACTCCACTATCAAACGCAATTTAAAAGATATTTAGATGAAATTTTTCCAAACACGTGGATAGGCAGAAATGGTCCAATCTTATGGGCTGCACGTTGCCCTGATCTTTCACCTTTAGGTTTTTTTTTGTATTTGGAGTAATAAAAGATCTCGTATATGTGCGATCCTATGCAACGCAACAGGAGCTACAGGAACCTGTTATTAATGCGTTTAACAGATTAGATGGACGTAAAATTAGGAAAGCTTTTAGCTCCGCCGCATGTGTGTCGATAATAATGGTGGACATTTCGAACACTTAGTGTAAATTTCTTTTGCTTTGCATGACAAGATATGATTTTTGTTAAACCTAATAATAGAAAAACGTGTATTGTGCTTTTATTTATTAAAATAAGCGATTAAACCCTTACATTATTACAATCAGAAAAAAAAATATATCATGGCCAACAATGGTTTCCATTTAAAAAAATTCAATTTTGCTGCATAACTTCAAAATGCTAAGCAAAATTATTTGGCACAAAATTACCTACAAATTGTATTTAAACAGTTTTTATCTATCTTTAGAAATAAACGAATTAAAGCGCTGAAACGATTTTGGAGAATTTTAGGTTTTTACATACATCTAGTAAGCCATGCGTTTTCTTAAATCAACAAAAGCGTATCTGGTAACTCTTATGGTTTGTGAAATAAAAACCTTTTGGATCACCTTGTATATTTCAAAATATTTTTAATATGTTATATATATATATATATATATATATATATATATATATATATATATATATATACCAGGTGTCCGGCGATTCTATCTCGACAATGGTGAGGCCTAGAGGTTTGGGAAAAAATCCCTATAAGTAAAGCAAGTAAGAGAAATGGCTGGAAATTATTTTGAAGTTCGTAACTCGACCGATACGGGCGTAACTGCTACAAGGAATCATGCTATCTCGGAAAATCGGGTGGTGAGCTATAACTAAATATCAATTGAGAGCTTGGGTGATACCGCATCATTTTGTTTTGCGCCATTTTTCTCCCATAGTAAAAGAGGGGTAGGCCAATGAATCTTCCAATATTTACATTTTCATGTCTCCTGAACCACTAAACGGATTATTATTTGAGCGAGCAATTTATAGTCTTTTGAAGGGCACTTTTTGCTGGAGCGTGTAGTCTTAAACAAACAAACTAGAGAGCGTTCTCTGCAGCGATGACACATTTTTGTGATTTTTAGGAAAACACTAAATAAAAAGGTACTATTTTATTTGACAGAGCGCTACGGGGCTTAAAATTACCTAAATTTTAGTGAAAACCCCTGCGCGATAACCGCACCTGTTATCGATTTATACGTGAAAATGTTAAAAATTTGAATACGGCAATCGGAACAATTAACCTTGTCGGGGAAAACAAATCACATATACATGGTAACCGCTAAATTGAAAACATTACTGATTTGACAATTGTCAAAGGTTAATTCTTAGAGTTTATACCATTTACTAACGCGGAAACGTATTATATGTTCCGCATCTATTTCCAGTGCTTCAATTGCGCGACACTATGCAATGAAATTTCCGTAATGACAAAAACCTTAAAGGTTCTTGAAATTTTTGAACGTTTCTCTTCCACCACTTGTAGAATACGTCTCCTTGGAAACAAGAAGGGGCATGTGGTTCCAGTTTTATGCCTGTACTCGAATCGTGTTATTGGAAGAGGAAGTGTATTTCCCTGGCCAGCGCGTTCGCCGGATCTTACTTGTAAAGATTTCTACCTATGGGGTAGGCTAATAGACCTAGTTTTCCAAGACAAACTATCAACTAGGGAAAATACGATGGAAAGAAAACGAAATGCCATCGAGAATGAAGGAAGATATTTGGAAAATTTGGGAACTATTTCTGGACAAACTTTGTTTGTGTAGATAGTTCTAAGATTGTTGTGCTTCTATTTTATTGTTATTACTAATCTTCCGTTGTTCCGTTGGCCTTTAATCACGTTTCAAAACTAAGGTTTGAACCAGTCCTAAACCTGGATAAAGTGTGAAGGAAGGCAAGATGCGATGTATTAATATTGGTACTTAGTGGGGAGAAAGTCGAACCGTAGTTTAAACTATGTCGGTTACTGTGGATATGTGAATTTTTTCCCCGCCAAGGGGATAGCGGTATTCAAAATTTTAACATTTTCTCGTATAAATCAAGAACGGATGGAGATATCGCAAAGGAGTTTTCATTAAAATTTAGGTAACGCGTAACGGTCTGTCAACTAAGAAGTTTTTAAAAAAAATCATAAAAACGTGTAATCACTGCAGCTAACTTATTTGCTTAAAACTGTACGCTCCAACGAAAAACCTGGATTTTTCCGATTCTGATTTAAGAGCCAGTGACAATGGTTGAGTCTATGATCATAGTCTGTATGATGTAATTCCTAATGTAAAACAATGTGGTAGGGATGCATATTATTGTTTTGAAGAATCTTGTGGTCAATTGTTTTTGGAACTCCCAAGTCGGCGGACATGTTTCTGGTGCTTAAGGTTGGATCGTATTGCACGTAGGCCAAAGCGTTTATAATGTTTTCCTCGGTGTGTGTTCTATGAACCCTTATAGGTGCTAGTATCGGCTGCACGTTGCCAGTTTGCCGTATCAAATTGCGGTATTTAAATTTTTAACGTTTTCTCGTATAAATCAAAAACGTATAGGGTTATCGCGAAGAAGTTTTCACACAAATTTATTTAATTTTAAGCCGCATAACGGTCTGTCAGCGATTACAAAAATGTGTAATCGCTGCAGAAAACGCCCTCCAGCTTATTCGTTTAAAACTAAACGCTCCCATAAAAAACTCCCTTCAAAAGACTATAAATTGCTCTTTCAAATGAGACTAAGAGTCTTTTAAGATTCTCAGAAGAATTTTATCTCCCTGCAAAATTGACAATCTGTTGGTGTAGTAAGGAGTTAGGAATCGTTCTTGTTAAGCAGATGATAGGCAAGAAATAAAAATTTAGTTTATAATTATAATGTCTTTATTGGGTTCAAAGAGTACAAATGAAATTAAATGTAATAGTAATAATAAATTTAAAAGAGAGAGAATAATAAAAAATAAATAAACAAAATAAAAATGTATCCTTATGCCCAAAGGCGAAGTTCACAAAGAAAGAACGATAGTTCTTTCTCTGTTCTCTACCACTTAACCCCTATATATGTCAGGATGAGTCGCAAATGAGTGTTTTTGGTGCTTTCTGCTTAAGTTAGATAGAGTTGCTGCATGTATGGTTTTTCACCTAGAAATTGTATAGGGAAAAATTGTTCCTCGTAAGTTCGCTGAGGCATACAACAAAGAAACAAAGATACAGAGCACTTAGATCCTCAGGTTTGCTTGAAGATACGGCCTGGAGACCAAGTGAACGTGCACTGAACATGTAAATTAGGTGCAGAGTCTGGTGGTTATAGATGTAGTAGCAGAGCGATATATTATGCTTTCTAATTTAAATCAAAGGGGATTGTTAGGTGAATCGGAGAAGAATATGACGAAAAAAGGATTAGGATCTGGATCATTGTACCCACGATAAAAGTGGAAATTCTAATGAATATGCACTGTGCTTTTATTAAATAACTATACTTTATGATCTGGTTATTTTTTAGATTACAGATTGAGTATATTACAAGTAAAAATAGCTCAGCAAAGTACATTGCTTACGAACCTTACTGTAGGTTGAGAACTCATTTTTTCAGGTGGTGAGGGAGGCAGTAATATATCTATATGTATAATCAGTACAGAATTTGATTTGTTAGGCGCCACTCACACAATTTTATAGGTTAAATAATTAAAGTACAACAAAAATGAGAAAATTGAAAATTAATACCATAAGTAATCTGAATAACACTAAACAACTGTATTTATTTATATATTTAATAAATGAAAATAATGTCTGATTCATTTCAGAATAAAACCAACTAAAACAGTTCTTCTCGTATAGCTTCACGGTATTAACTAATTTCTAATTCAACACTAACTATATAAACATATAACTTATCTTTACGTAGAACTAATGCAAAATGAAAGATGATCTACACTGTATATCTTTAATAATAGCGTCTACTTGACTTATGTCAACATACATTACGGTTACAGGGTTATGCGCTCAAATATTTTTAGAAAATGCCAGTTACTTCTTTTCATTATAACCGATTCAAAAGAACACTAAACTGACTTGTAATTTACTTAAAACTTACTTCGCATTAAAAGGATAGGCACTTACATTTTCTAACACTCAAAATAAATGTAATGTATTAACTTTATTTTGAAACGAACTGCAGCTTGAGAACTCGATTTCCTTTCAATAGAATATACATACAGTACGGTAAGGTACAGTAATTTCCTTTGTCTTCATTCACGTACAAGTAAACGAAATGTAGACCAGACTGCAATAGCATGCGCTATTGATGTAAAACAAAGGTATCTGGATTTTTAAATCTTCAAGATAAAATTGCATTATCATACACGCCATTTTATGTATACCAACTTCTTGACGTCATCGACTATGCTTTCCTATATCATCTATTACGATACGAAATTCATTGATAAATGGGGACCTTCTGAATTCCAGGGCTTTCCCACTGCCCTATTAAATATAGTATACAGAGTCCGTCAGAAAAATATATACACACTTTAACAGATTATATCAGTGAATTTTTGTCGAACTTGGATCGGATTACGGCAATAATGTGTAGTATGATGTTTCATTAATAGATGTCGTTACTCCTATGGCTATAGATGCAACAATGTAAAGAGTGCGATTGTAGAACAAAACGAAAGAAAATGGCTTGTGGACGATTGAGATTCGAGCAGCGAAAATGCATTCTGAAGTGGTTTATCAGGTTTGATAATGCCGTTGAAGTGAAGCTTTAGTGGAGTTTCAAACAGATTCCCCAACCCATTTATCAATTAAACGCGTAGTTGGCAAGTTTCAGAAGCATGGAACGATATCAGATATTCACAAAAGAAAATCGGGAAGCCGGCGTACAGCTACAAGTCATGAATCGTGGGCTCTCGTGTTGGAAAAGAATGTTCTTTCTCCACAGCAGTTTGCTACGCAATGTGCACGTGAAGTGGAAAGTAGCAGTGCAAGTGTACGACGAATTCTGAAAGCTGCTAAGTGGAAAGTTTACATTACACGATTACTACACGCGATTAATGATGACAATCCTGATCGTCGAATGCAATTTTGCGAATAGTATCAATAAATGGCACTGAAGATCAACAATTTGTGACGAAGGTAGTGTGGACTGATGAGGCCGTTTTTAAAATTTAAAATTCATATTTTCATGTCGATAAGGCGGTCAATCTACCTGGGGTTCACGTGTGGTGTGGACTATCATCTAGGGGCTTAGTAGGACCCTTTTCCTTTGATGGTGGTGTCACTGAAGAAATTTACCTGGAAATGTTACGCTCATCAATTTTGCCAGGTGTACGTGTGCTTTATCGAGCTTATGAAGAGGTCTTCTACCAACAGGACGGGGCGCCATCACACTACTATCTAGCCATACAAGCTTTCCTGGATGATAATTTTTCGGGACCTGAACTGGACGCAGAGGGCCCATATAGTTCCCTCCACGATCACCAGATATAACTCCTATGGACCTTTACTTGTAGGGAACTGTAAAAAATTAAGTCTACCGATGTAAACCACGCACGCTAGAGGAACTTCGCCAGGAGATTACAGCCGCATGTGCTGCAATCCCCATTGAAACATTGATAGAAGTAGTTGCGGTGACCGATCGTCGTTCAGTTATGTATCTAGCTGCCAACGGCCAACATTTTGAACATTTAAAGTAACCATGTGCTGAACTGAAGGTAGTACAACATGTGTGATCAGTATTTAAATATAAAATAAATACAGAAGTAATAATTTTCGTCCGCTAAAGTGTGTATACATTTTTCTGACGGACTCTGCATGTACAAATATGAAATTAAAAGTATTTGCATACCTTGTGCAGGGAAGAAACTTAAGATACGACATGCACTGGAACGCAGAAGGAACGGAAGTCGCGTTGCGCAAAGAACAAAATAGATGTGTCTAAATACTCATTACGGACGATAAAATTATATACACGGAGATTGGCAATAATGCACACTGAAAGGAAAATATAGACATATACCAAAATTTTAATTATTGAAGGAAAATAACGAAGTGTCTTAAAATACCAACGTAATGTAAATATATTTACCAGTAATAACACAAATTCAAAACTTAAATTAAGGTAACGATAGACTAGAATTGGCACTTTACACCATATATTCTATTTTAAAATTTAGCGCAAATACAAAAACAGAGAATGACAGAATCTTTTCCCAAAATTAAAAATTAAAAATACCTAATTTCCAACTACAATAGAAAGCCAACACTGTGGGCCAAATTAAAGTAACCTGTTTTTCAATGTCAAATAACTTTTTTATTACCTGACCAATTTTAATGGTTTTTGGACGGGGTATGCAAAAAGAATTTCTTAACATACGCCTAATTTCAAAACTGCAATGGCACCAAGCGGACCAAACATATTTAGGTTTAGGTAAAATAATCACTTTCGGCTCGTTGCAAAATTTAATCAAAAAATTAAAACTAAAACTAAAATTTAAAATTTAAATATTTATAAAAACCCTGCATGAATATCCTCACCTTCATTATTAACAACTTCTTGCGGCCTTCTACGCCACTGCCGTGTGTCTATCGTTACTTGAGGAAATTCTTGCCAACATTCAACGATACGATTTTTCAGTTCTTCAGTGGTAGTAAAATTGGCATTTAAACATACAATATTTTCTAATATACCCCATATTCTGTAACAACCGGGTTTAGATAGGGGCTGTTTGGTGGCCAGTTTTCCGGTTCAATGAAGTCTGCACAATTGTCTCGAAGATAACTTATCGTGGTTGTTGAAGTATGTGCAGGTTTGCCATCCTGCTGAAAGGTATAATTGGGGGGTATACCCTCTATTTCTTGCAGTATGTTTGACAGAACATCTGTTGGTATACCTCAGTTGAGTTTATGTCAGTTGCTTTATGAATTCTTCTTGAGATTACAGTGTTTCCCGATTCCAAGTTTTCAACAATTCTACGAACTTTTTGAATGTTTTCAGGCGTTATTGCCGTTCTTTTCCTTATACAACCCGGCTTAATAGTTAACGAACCGTTAGTTTCTCTGAAATGAACCAACAGTTTTTTAATCGTTCACAATTTGCACGTTTTCTGAGGAAACATGCGTATGAGCAATACTTACAGGGTTCATTGAGAGCTTTCATTAATATTTTATCTTCAAAAGTAGGAACAGCCATTTCAAAATATAATGACCGATGTATGATGATAGGGAATGTCATTATCAGGCATAAATAATCAAAACATTCAATTTTGGTTGTGTAAGGCTATTTTGACGTATCGTGCATATGCAGTATCTTGATATCGTATGAAACGTATTTTGAATGTAAATGATGATACGCCACTGGAATTTAATAGAACACTGTGTGTCAGATAAAAGAATATTTGAATGTTGTAGAAATATTTTTATGTTGAAACCATTAAATTTGGATAAAAGATAATGTTTTGGGATAATTTTTACAGGGACGGTACTGGTAAAAGACTACCGGATTACCAATGGACTTCTGCTGCTGTGTACAAAAGAATTCGTATTAAATAAATGGTTGTAGACGTATGAGTGAGTGAGTTTATGATATATTAATATTGTAGTAATGTCCAGGAAGGATTATTTGTTTGTATAAATGTTGTAACATTGTGCAATAATGGGAAATTTAATGTGTATTCAAGGATAAATGCGTTGTAGGTTGTTCAATTGCACGTAAAGAGGAATAGCCCACACTGCTAAATTTTTATGAAAAGTTGAGTGGAGTGTCTGAGTAATATAGAGAGTGAATATAATTACCAATAATGGACCTTCCGATGAGCTGTGAGTATGTTTGTATGAAAATTCAAGGTGGCTACGTTCTTCTTACATTGGTTTGCGTTGGTTCCGTCCGGGTCTTGCACTAGGCAAAGAGAAGCAAGGAATACTCCATTGTGAATTTTGATAGTGGCGCGAGAATGTTGTATAAAAGCGAGAGCCCAATTGAGACAATAAGAGAATCGCTCGGTTAGAGCTTGAGTTAAGGTGAAGAGACTTTAGAATGGTCAGTGCTGATTTTTGTCTGCAAACAGAAAGTATGCAGTACATATAATTTGTCTGCATTAACCCATAACGAGGATAAATCGTATATAAATATTTATAAATAAAAAGTGTCAGTGTGAATTGAAAAGAAATAATGGTGTTTTCCTTTCAAGAAATTTGAAAAGTGCTAAAGCAGATTTAGCAAAAAAAAACAGCAAACATTCCGTTAAAATTGCTCAGTAATTAAGCGCGTGGGTCAATAATAAAGAAAGTGGCAGTAACCCGTTAAGTAACAATAGTTATAGTATGTGGTTTCAGCTAGTTAGTAATGGTCGTTATGAACATTGATTGCCGTATGTGCACAATCCATAAGAATATAAAATCGATTGTATGGAGCAAATAAGAATTATATTATATAAGTGGAAGCAAACATTCTTTGTTGTGATGGACGGTTATTTGAAGGACAAGCAATAAATCAGAACGCCCAGATGTTTAGGGGTATTGCGCGCGAGTGAAGAACAGTAAGCTGCGCTCACGAGTGTTACAGCCAAAAGAATTAGTGTTCTGTTTCTGTTTCTTTTGTGACAAGTGTGGGTGCATAATCAAAGGATTACGAGAAACAAAGCATATCCATATAGGTATCTCGGATAAGGGATTACATACTGTAATTTGTAAGAACTAGCTTTAGATATTGTTTAAAGGAGGAAACATGTGGTTATTCCTGCTAATAACTCCGTATTATGAGTAAAAAGGATACTCAAGCTTTATCTTCTTCAAGGTGTTTAGAATATAACGTTTGGGGATTTTTCAGTCTATAAGTATTGGTTTTTGTGGTGCTTTTTGAAGCAACGTTTGTATACATATTTATCTTTGCATATTGGTCAGTATATATCCATTAATTAATTTACTTTTGTTGATTTGTGTCAGCTGAGAAAAAAATTTCAGCATTAACCTATGTAAATTTACCTAATGGGTTATACCTATTAATAATTGAATTAATCTTTGAATATTTAGAGTTTAATGATTGATTTGAAATTGCTTAATGAGCCAGATCAATTACAATATTTAATTATTTTGAACTATTTTAGTCAGTAAAATACTGAACGCTAATAACAGAATATTTTTATTAAGTAGAAAGTCTAGAATTAAATTATTACAGTTCATTCATATTGGCAAATGTTTAAACACCATATTAAAGATAAGGTATTCAGAAAATATATCCATATTATTTATGATGAACGCACTGATCGTTGTGTGTTAAATTTGTCGGAAACTAACGTATGTTGTGGTGACTTAAAAATTATTAAACCGACCTTTTGATTTGATTTTTCCCAATTGGGTAATATTTATGTAGTTCAGAATTTTTTGGGCAGCTAGATATATAAATTTATATATATACGAGGGCATTTTTTAAGCTGTTATAATCATTTGGTTATTACTCTATCTATTATTTTCTCATTTAACATTGTTTTAGTGTGCTATTTTCCTAAATTAAATAAACCATTTAATATTCAAAATGGTTGATGGTCACTCATACTTTTCACAATTGAGAACCATTGAATTACGGTTGGTAACAATTACAAGTTTCTAGTTATTAAATTCACAGAAAGAACGTTTTTCTTTTCCTTTTCTTAAACAAGTGGGCGCAGGCCGCGTTTTAATTTTTAGCGAATCTAATAATTTTCTCGATGTGATTAATCCATCGACTGGGGTAGTATTTATAGTTTCTCCTAATCAAAATGATTAATTAGTATTGTCTATTCCCTACGTATCGTGCGGATTTGAAGGTTAAAATGTCAGCTATCAACACCGCCGTTTTTTCGTAATTACTAACTTTAAGTAAAATACATATTCCGATATCTATAATCGTAGATTTACATGCATAACCAACATAACCGTTTCTCTCGGAATTCTATTGTGTGAACTGGTCTTATTGTACACCTCGTTAAGGTAAGAGTTTGTTCAAATGCCTACTCGTGTCTTATCTAAAAAATTATAAATTTCCTTATGTTACGTTCCCACTGTAATTAAATAGTAATTCCAGATATCTGGCCTTATTTTACTTGTTTAAATTTGACAGTTGCGTTCAGTTCTTTTTATCTATTATGTTACATTGAATGCACCGAATCATTATCGTTCTTTGTATTACGCTTTAATTTAAACAACTAGTTTTCTTTGGGAGTCACATTAGTGTGTTGATTTAATAAAAGTTTTGCTATTTTGTTGTCGATTACCGTCATATGCATATCTTGGTTATGTGTAGCCTTATTTTTCAGGAACCTAGTTAACTATATGTCTTGTCGTGTATAAATACTCCTCCTGTTATAAGTTACCTTTCCTATTTCGACTTTTCAGGAAAGGGCTCCTTTTTGTGTATCGACCTAAAAACTCGTGGCGTCCAAATTTCTCACTTTCGTTCTACATATACCTACTTCTTTACCTCCTCTCTCTGCCCTCAGTGTTCCCTCTACACCCAAATACTCTCTAACCGTTAACCGCATTGCCCCCCCCCCTCTCCCCCTTCCTTTTCTTTTCTTTTTTTTTGCATACGTGCTCAGCTCTTATACACGTTACAAAGTGTTCAAATTAACGTTTTATGACTTGGAATTTTTATATGTACAGGGTGTGATCAATAAGTTTACGACTACCAGTGTATTTCAAAATTTTCTTAAGCTTTTGGAAAATTTCTTTGGAAGCGTAATTTAAGTGGAGTTGTGTCTGATTGTACCCAGTAGGCTACAATCCTTTCTTCCATAGTCAGGTAGGATTAATTTAACACCTCGCCTAAGACTATTTTACAAAAATGTAAGATTGTGGTGGCGCCTAGAGAAAATTTCTCCCAACATGAGCATTGTTAGTTGAGAATTTTTGATAAGTTTAATGTATTTGAAACTGCTTTTCAATCATTTTACTCCTTACATCAACCCCGACGATTTACACTGTAGCTGGCTTGGCAACCCGTTTACTTCGGTAGGCGTGCACGGCGCCTAGTGCGGTTTGGACACGTAACAGTTGCAATGGCTACATGTATGGCCGCCTAAAGTGTTGATAGAAATATAATCTAGTCTTACCTAATTGAATTACTGAATTTAGTTTTTATTAAGTACAATAAAAAAATATTTTCACTTTAATAAAGAAAACTGGTAAAAGTATTGGATAAAATATCAGTGTTCTGAAAATTTTGCTACGGGTCTATCTATTTTTCAGATTTTAAAGCTTTACTCTCGCAACGAGGCGAAAGACGTCATTTTACCTAATTCTAAATATGTTTGGCCTACTTGGTACAATTGTCAAATCAAGTGTTTGTAAGAAATGCTGTTTGCATACCCTGTCCAAAAATCACTAAAACCGGTCAAGAAATAAAAGTTATTTAACATTGAAAAAGGGACTACTTTAATTTTACGCACGTAATCCTGTATTTATGTATATACAGGTGGCACATTAGTCGACAAAGTCCCATATCTCCTTTATTTAAAGAGATACAAAAAAAAATTAAATACAAAAGTTGTAAGATATGTTCTGGTGCATATTCCAAAAATATTTTTAATTATACAGGGTAAAATCACTAAAACCGGTCAAGAAATAAAAGTTATTTAACATTGAAAAAGGGACTACTTTAATTTTTCCACGCACGTACGCACTCCCGCGCTGTACTTTATGTATATACATGGTGGCACATTAGTGTGACAAAGTCCCATATCTCCTTTATTTAAAGAGATACAAAAAAAAATTAAATACAAAAGTTGTAAGATATGTTCTGGTGCATATTCCAAAAATATTTTTAATTATACACGGTAGATCATAAAAGCTTAGAGTAATTTTAAATTTTTTTTTAAATAGAACACCCTATATATTACTACATATTTAGATTCTACGTACAACTTTAGACACATTTTATGTATAATGTCCTATACCTAAGTCTAACCGTTTTTGACAAATTTCAAATTTTTTGTCAAAAATGACGTTTGCAGGCCAAAACATAGGTGGAAATCTTTTCTAAACGAAGCCTTTATCAATTAGTTATGGTTGGTTTCCTTGGAAATGGGGACCTACTCTAATGGGCTGTATTGATATTTTTGTAATACATTCATACAGGGTGATCAAAAATGGACAATAAAAAGTAGATTAAAAAAACCTATAAAGTCATTTTTTTTTAATGGAAACCCCCTATTTTTTAATTCTATCTTATTTAGCATTAAAAATAAGGGTGACTTTGTATAAGAGTGTATATTCCAAAAAATTGTAATTTTTGAAATAATGACAATTTAACATTTTTTATTGTAAAAAGGCTATACGGCTTTCAAGTTTTGTTGTTAGTTGGCCGTGACGGCGAGGTGTGGCATATAAAAACAATAGAGATCATCAGAAACGTCATTATTTATTGTCAGTTGATAATTTGTGTGATGGATTAGTGTATTTTATAGCAAATTCATTTAAAGCTTGAATTAAAATTGTAAATAATGAATTTTTCGCAAGCCGAGATGGTTGATATGATTTTTGTTTTGGGAGCTAGTGATAAGAATACGCTCTTAGCAAGAAGACTGTATCAACAACGGTTTCCAGAGATACGGCAACCTGAAAGAAGGGCATTTGAAAAGCTTTTGGAGCGTTTTGAAAGAACTGGCGGTGTGTTATATGAAAAAAATACTAGGGAAAAACGTGCACAGACTGAGGAAAATCAATTAAATGTACTACTAACATTTATCGAAAATCCATACATTGGACAACGACCCATTTCTCAGCAGGTTGGTGTTGAACGACATACGGTACAGCGGATATTGAAGTCTCCAACAATGCACCCCTATCACATTCAACTACTTCAAGAGTTGGTTCCTGAAGATTATCAAAGACGACTGGAATTTTGTCAATGGGCTCAAAACAAAATAAACCAACAAAGAAATTTTGTTCATTTGATTTTGACAGATGAGGCCACATTTCACAGAAACTGGAAGTGTAAACGAGACACAATTTTGATTACTATTCTACCGAAAATCCACATTTTGTAAGATATACTTCTCAAACTAGATGGTCTTTAAATGTTTGGGAGGTGTTGTAGTTCATGTAATTGGACCATATTTTTATCAACGAGTAACAGGGAAGTATACTTAGACTTTCTGCAAAACCATCTATCTAATTTGTTGCGTCAAGTGCCACAGGATACGCAACAAGAAATGTGGTTTCTTCATGATGGGGCCCCAGTACATCATACAGGTTCGATAATAACATTTTTAAATGCTAGATATCCAGAATGTTGGATTTGGAGGGGAGGGCCTGTTGCTTGTCCTGCTAGATCCCCAGATCTTACTAAAATGAACTTTAGCATATGGAGGTACGTCATTGAGCAGGTTTATAAAATACCGCCTACAACAAAGGAAGACATGAAGATTAGGATTAGAAACTGTTTTCAAAACGTTAGTGTTGAGATGTGTAGAAATTTAAGCAGCGAATTTGAGAGACGTATTGCATTGTGTATTCAAGAAAGAGGCGGACATTTCGAACAACTTATTAGGTAGTACGTATTTGACGTGTTTCTAGTACTTTTATCTGTATAATTAGTTACAGGTTTAGTTACATTAGAGGTGTTAAGTTTAGGTTTAGTTTCGATATGATTAGGATTAGGACATAATTTGTTGAATCAAAAAAATATTGTCTTTACTTTAAGTTCGTTTAATAAAATAATTATTTATGTGCGGTTCAATAAATTGTAATATTTCGATCTGAAGTGCTCGATTTTTTTTGTTTCGCCACGCCCCGCCGTCACGGCCAACTAACAACAAAACTTACACGCCGTATAGCCTTTTTACAATAAAAAAATGTTAAATTGTCATTATTTCAAAAACTACAATTTTTTGGAATATACACTCTTATACAAAGTCACCCTTATTTTTAATGCTAAATAAGATAGAATTAAAAAAATAGGGGGTTTCCATTAAAAAAAAATGACTTTATAGGTTTTTTTGAATCTACTTTTTATTGTCCATTTTTGATCACCCTGTATGAATGTATTACAAAAATATCAATACAGCCCATTAGAGTAGGTCCCCATTTCCAAGGAAACCAACCATAACTAATTGATAAATGGTTCGTTTGGAAAAGATTTCCACCTATGTTTTGGCCTGCAAACGTCATTTTTGACAAAAAATTTGAAATTTGTCAAAAACGGTTAGACTTAGGTATAGGACATTATACATAAAATGTGTCTAAAATTATATGTAGAATCTAAATATGTAATAATATATAGGGTTTTCTATTTAAAAAAAATTAGAATTCCTTCTAAGCTTTTATGATCTACCCTGTATAATTAAAAATATTTTTGGAATATGCACCAGAACATATCTTACAACTTTTGTATTTAATTTTTTTTTTGTATCTCTTTAACCAAAGGAGATATGGGACTTTGTCACACTAGTGCGCCACCCAGTATAAACTGCTTTGAACCTTTTAAATGATATTTTTGGTTACCAATTTTAATGAAATACTACAGTGCGCATATTTTGTGTCTTAGCGTATTTTCTGCACGGTTGATATTTTTAATGCGTATTTCACCCAAATTCCTTGGAAATTTTTAATCCTCAGAAATAAGGCCTTTACTAATATTATGTTAATAAATATCGTATGAAGTAAAAAGTGATCAACAATAGTAGTTAGGTTAATATGTAGTTTAGGTAGTACATTACATACATGTTTAGCCGTTAATGTGTATACGCATAATTATTTTTCAGTTTCATTCTGTTTTATGTAACTACATTATAAGGCTATAAACAGAAAGAAAATATTGACTTTAATATTCTTTGCTTCCCATTTACCCAATGGACCTTGGATTAGTTCAATAATAATACAAATTAATTGATATTTAACCGTTATTATACCGTTACTGTTACAAAAATGAATGTATAATTTAAATTTAAAGGAGGAGCTAAATATCCACCTACGGGTAATAAGATGAAAAGTTTAATAAAAATTTAATTTAGGATCTAATTATGAGAATATCATTGATTTTACTAAAATTAACAAAATTTATCAAAAATTTTAATAAAAACGGTTCGTCAAAGAAACTCCATTTAAGGTATTCTATAAAATTTAATAATTTTTTTTTGTGTGAAGGAATAAAAACTTTTGTTCTACTTCTTGAATAGTAAACTTAAAAGCAGTTACAGGAACAATAACAGACTTCACAAGTGTTTCCTTATATATTTGACGTCATGTTGATAAATGTGTAACTTTTGAACATAAAAAAGCCATTCATTTAGTAAAATTAAGGAAAAAAGGTAAAGAATACGCTTGTCATCTCATTGTTAATTTATTCTGAACAAAAGCATAAATTTTACTAAAGAATATATTGAACGTTATATTTTACGTAAAGAACAAATAATATCGTTCAGAGTATGGAACTGAATCAAGTGAAATGATATTAACCCATTCAGGTAGAATGATACAGAATATTGCTATGTAATTCGATCAAAATCGTTCTTATGTTTATGTTATCCCTATTTAGTACCCATCGTTAATAATTCTGCAAATCTAGCCAATACAACTGTCTTGTGTATTTCATTATTGGAAAATGATGTAAATTGTTTCACATAGTTATACAAGTGTGTATAATTATACTTATAGCTACATTAACGATCCTAAATCTTGTGCTGCTCCATTTAGTAACTTTTCAAAAGCATTACATATTAATAACTATCTTATTGTAAGAAAATAGGAAAATCATTCAATAAAGGATTTTTATTATGATTTTCTTCAATCTTACATAGAGGAACGTGAGCAGTAGGTCTGCGTGGTACAAAACAGCAAAAGTTCCTTAAAAACATATTATGCTGTTGGAGAACCACAGGGATCGACACTAGGTCCCCTATTCTTAAATATGTTTCTCATAAAAGTGTCTGGGGTGGCGGCTTCGTTCCTTACAGTTGAACCTTCAAATATTATGTATACATAATAGTTTACCGTTACAGAAAGTAATTACATACATTTTTGCGACCAAGAATTGATAAATCGTTACGGTTTTCCTATTATACTAATGTTCTTAATATTGGGATGTATTCAGATTACAACATTATTCTTTCCCATAAAAATGTAATAACAATACCAACGGTGTATTTTTTATATCTTAACTACTTGGTTAAATTGGATTTTCCTTTTTTACATATTTTTAACACAGAAAAGAGCTGTCACGGTAATGGGCAACCCAATTCCCATGGATTCTTCTAAGTCGTATTTCAAGGAATTGGAAATACTAACACCTAAATGTCTGTATTTGGAAAGTAGCTTCACCTATTATATGGGAATAAGAACAAATATGTTGGGCACTAATCGACATAAGCACACTACACGGTCAGCAAATACTATAAAACCCCCAAAACCAAACATATTTCTAAATAGCCCATTGAGTTTTGAAATAACAATAATATAACTGAATGTTGAAAACATTCACGCACATTTTACTTGGTTCACAAGTATACTTTAATATTATAATTACGGTACACATCATATTTGAAAAACAAATTATTTATAAGGTGACTACATTGTTTGTTTATTCATGAATGTGAATTAATTAGAAATATATTTGAAATGCCACCTTTTCTCTAATTGACGATGATGTTCGCGCACACACAACACACTCCACACACAACACACAGCAAACACAACAACACGCACAACGCACACACGCAACACTGCAACGCAACACAACAGCACACGACACAGCACACAACACACACGCAACACACGCACACACCACACGCACACACAGCACACACGCACACACCACACAACGACACACACGCACACACGCACAAGCACACACACAGCACACACGCACACAGCATCAGCACAACGCACACACGCACACACAGCACACAAAGCACACACCACACAGCACACACGCACGACACGCACACACGCACACACGCACACAGCACACACACCACACACACACGCACACACACGCACACACGACACACACGCACACACACAGCACACAGCCACACACAGCACACGCACACGCACACGCACACACGACACACGCACACACGCACACGCACACACGCACACACACACACGCACACGCACACCACACACGCACACACGCACACGCACACACGCACACGACCACACACGCACACGCACACGCACACACGCACACGCACAGCACGCACACACGCACACACGCACACACGACACACGCACACACGCACACACACACACGCACACACCACACACGACACACACCACACGCACACACGCACACACGCACACACGACACACGCACACACAGCACACGCACACGCACACACGCACACGCACCACACGCACACACGCACACACGCACACACGCACACACGCACACGCACACACGCACACGCACACGCACACACGCACACACGCACACACGCACACTCGCACACAGGCACACACGCACACACGCACACACGCACACACGCACACACGCACACACGCACACACACGCACACACTCACACACGCACACACGCACACGACAGCACACACGCACACACGCACACACGCACACAGCACACAGCACACAGCACCACACGCACACACCACACAGCACACGCAACGACCACACACGCACACACGCACACAGCACACACAGCACACACGCACACACGCACACACGCACACACGCACACACGCACACACGCACACACGCACACACGCACACACGCACACACGCACACATGCACACAAGCAAACACGTACACACAATCACGCACGCACAAGCACACGCGCACACATAATGACGCACGCATCCACTCACGTACGTACGCACGCAATCATGCACGCATGTACACACCCACTCACGCACCTACACACACGTGCCCGCACGGGCGCACGCACTCACGCAAATACTCAGGAACACTGCCACACACGTACCCACAGCCACACACAACTATACACTATGGAAGGTTACCGTGGGTATAAAACACCATTAGGTGACATTAAATGTCCTTTAACCTTTCTTGCAGGTTAGAATAAAATTAATTAGGATTTTTCAGTTCTATCTGTTAAATTATAAAAGGAGGAAAAGCAGTCCCAATTCCAAATACTAGTTTTTCTTTACCTTGTAATAACATTGTATATACCTTTAAGTGAATATCTATTAACATGTAGAGATTTTGTTAAACATTTATATTCATTCAATATGAATGAATGAGTATGATTATGAATGTGAATGTGAATGTGAATGTGAATGTGAATGTGAATGTGAATGTGAATGTGAATGTGGATGTGAATGTGAATGTGAATGTGAATGTAAATGTGAATGTGAATGTGAATGTTAATGAATGTGAATGTGATTGTGAATGTGAATGTGAATTTGAATATGAGTGCGAGTACTAATACGAATACGAATACGAATACGAATACGAATACGAATACGAATACGAATACGAATACGAATACGAATACGAATACGAATACGAATACGAATACGAATACGAATACGAATACGAATACGAATACGAATACGAATACGGACACGGACACGGACACGGACACGGACACGGACACGGACACGGACACGGACACGTACACGGACACGACATTCCTAAGAATCACAATCGGTACAACGAGAAGGGATGCGATGATAAGGAAGGGAGTTGGCGAAAAAAATACGACGATAAATAAGTATAAAAGTAGTACACTGCGTTTGTTTGATCACATCGAAAGAATGAACAACGAAAGTTTAACAAAGCAGATTTATGCTTTGTTACATGTTAGGCCGCGCCTGGTAAGCCACGTAAAACTTCACTAAATACAGTATGATAAAAGAAAGAAACATATGGAGTTTTAATAATAAAAGGGAATATCAGAGACTATGTATGAATCTTTCGGAAGCTAGGGAGGTATGTTGGGATAGGAAAGCATGAAGAAAGGTTTCAAAATAAAAGAGGCAGGGATCGTTTTGTCTACCCCGCAAGGGAATGGCGTGAATGTTATGATAGGTTTGTATTCATATTTCACAAATTCAAGATCGCAAATGGAGAGATTATTTTAACGCAGTGGGCATATACAGTCTTGTGTGATGCGTAGAGCGCATTTTTGATAAGGTGTGAACGAGGGTTTCCATGAGACATTTTTTTGTTTGTAGATAATGTAAGTTGGTGTATATGCTACGTCACTGGAACTTTTAGTAAAGCGTTGAGTATTATGTATCAGCATAACTAAGTGTGGTATGAATATCTATGAATTAGATGTAATAAACTTAAATGAGAAATAAGGGATTAGTAACACACTTGTTGAGACGATAATGAATATTATTGTATTTTAGCAAGTGTGAGTTTAAAACTGCTGTAGGTGTGTGAATCTATGATAGGTTGATATTGTATTAAAGTGTAGCGGAAGAATATGTATGTATATTTTTGCTTGTATAAATGACAAAATGTTGCACAATGGAAAATTTTATGTATGCTTAAGGACAAATGCTGTTGAAATTTCCGTTGTATAACTAAATAAACTAAATAAAAGTTTCACAAAATAAATTAGACAGTATTGAACATTAATATTACCGAAATGTGTCTTTATTAACAGCACTTACTTGGCCGTTTATAGACAATCAAGAATTTAGTCATCAAATGTAACTTAAATATTCTGTGGAAAACATTTAGGAGGACAATCGGTAAATCTAATTGCCCAATTTTACACACGTTAAACACGGGAGTGAAAACGGACATTTAAGTCAGTGTATATTGTGAATACCAGTATTAAATCCTCGTTAAAGGTGGGCTATTAGCTACAAGTGTACATACATACACGGGATTAATTAATGCAAGTCAACTCCAGTGGATGGGACATTACATCTGATAAAGGACTTCAGGAATTATATGTAATAGTAAGTTTAGGTATTGCACTAACATTAGGTTTTATATGGATTTTTGGTATATCACATAGCTTTGGTGGAAGAGCTTCAGAGTTGGTTAGTTTCAAAATTGAAGGGGCATGATGGTTAGCCTTGATGTTGTTTTACTGCCTACAGAAGTCCTGTTAAAGAAGGATATAACAATTCCTTTTCAGTACTGTCTTACTGTGATAGTGAAATAATGGATTATATAACAGCTTGATGGTGAAGCAATAAGTAGCCCTTTTAGACCTGTTACAGCTAATTTCTATATAGAAAAATTTGAACCTCTAGCATTGCAAAATGCGCCTAGGAAACCTTTAATTCGGTATAGATTTGTAGATGACACATTTGTTATTAGGAGACATGGAGAAGAAGCACTATGTGAATATTTAATTTTTATAAATGGTGTTTTTACTATCCTTTAAGGTTTACCGAAAGCCGGCACACACTGAGAGATACCATCATAAATTATCAAACTATCACCCACATGAAAAAATTGGTGTAATTAAATCTTTAGTGGATAGAACTAGTGCAATTTATGATCGTGAATATTCGAGTGGTACATATAAATATTTCACTAGATCACGAGAAGCTAATGGATATTCACTTAAAGATATTAATAATGTTATTACACCTGCCGCACATAACCATAAAGAAAAGCTAGTGCTTAGTGTTGGTATTGCTTTTCTTCCCTTTATAACTAATATTACAGACAGAAGTGAAAGAATCCCCATAAATTATGGTGTCAGGACTGCTTTTAATCCTATAAGAAAAATTAAAGCACATTTAAGGTCATGTAAAGATGTTTTAAAGCCATTGTTATTTTCTGGATTGTTTAAGTTGTTCTTGTGGAAAAGTATACACTGGAACCACAAAACGTAGCCTTGATGCAATACGTAAAGAACATATGAGATTTTCTAGAACCACAGAAATCTGCGATAGCTGAGTATGCTTTAAACAGTTTAAATCATTCCATTTGATAATATAGAAATATTGTCAAGACAAACCTAACCAAAAGTAAATGGTTTACCAACTGTATGGTAAGTTACCACACTACAATACATGTAGTTAAAATTAAAAATCATATCACGTACTACATTGCGTTTTCACTGGTTATGACATTTTTCACTGTTAGCCTTCGACCGTTAAAGGGTGCTCTGATTTGTCATTTTCAAGGCAGTTTAATAATATTTAATTTTTTAAGGATCTACTTATTCTTTACTAAAATTATATTCCCTCGTCAGCTTTGCACGGCCATCAAGTTGTTGTATTAACAACAGGCTTACGTTTTCGTTTTCATCTTTTCATAAAAGATTTCATAAATTTGTTCTAACATGTCAAACAATTCTTATAGATATTACGATTTACTAAGGACGGTAACTGGAATTGTTTAGAAACGTATAGACCTATATAAAATATAAACAGAAAAATACACCGTTTAAAGAAAACCGAAAGATAAGTATTTTAATTATATATAAAAATGTGAAAGTTCACATACTTGTATGAACTTCTTTTCATTAAAATTTCATTCAAATTACGCAAATGGTAACTGCTGAAAAAATTCAAATTAGTTTTCTATATTATGAATATAAATTAATTACAATCTTAGCTTATGACGCAATTTTCAGTTATTTACTAATAGATACATGTAATTATGCAACATTTGAAGCGTAAAGCGCAAATTTGTTCAGATTATTGCTATGTAATTAACTCAGCTTCTGCTGATCATATTGTGTTACAAAGATAAATTTACTGTAAAGTAAATGGGGTGAAACAATTGATCGGTAAGTAAATGTACTCTTTGTTAAAGTTTCTGTTTACTACTAAATAAACTTACAACCTACATGCAGCAAATCCATATGTCATGTTTATTATGCATTTTAGGAATAGATTAATATTATGTCATTCTTAAATAAAGAAAATACACTTAAAAAAAGATTTTATTTTGTTCATTTCACACTACTACTACTTAATTCCGGTATCCTGTGAAAGTGAACGTGTAAGTAGCCTTTCAAAGATCTCCATGGTGTAATCCCCTACGAACTAAGATTAACTATTAACCAAATAGCGCAGGAAATTAGCTTTTCCTACTACAATACGTCGTTCAATGTTAACGAATTGTAGCGGAAATTTATCTGTCACTAAATACATTTATGCTATAATCATATAAGTTAAAGGTATTATTGAACATATCCTTTCAAGAAATGGTATCATTATGAGTTAAATTCCAATAAGATAATGCAAAACCATGAACATCTGTACTCTAGTAAAGTACAGGTCGTAGGTTCAAATCCTGCTCTAAGTAAACTTTTTATTTATCTATTTAATAAAATTAATAATAATTTTTAATTCCATAAACAACTGTAGTTTTAATATGGTTGTTGGGACTGTGCATAACAAAGGTTTAGAAATAATTCAGGCATTTATTATATCATTTTTTAGATTTATAAATTATGTTTGAAATTACAGCAAATAGGCAATGAGATGGCAATTATTGCTAATTATGACTTACATTAATTTAACAAACAAAGTTATATTATAATAATAAAAAAATGTAGATTTTGTTTAGATGATCACTAAAATAACGTTGACTTGATTCTTTACATAATTGTGAGTTGTATGCATATTTCACAATTTTCAGGCGAGCCCTGTAACTATATGAGTATTCAGGGAATTTCAATTTACTTTGAGTTACCTTCATACATGTAACGACAAATAGTAGAATTTTGGTAGATTATAATTCCAACTTTCACAAAAGAATAACTCACTGGAATAATTTGTTTAGCATGACCTTTAAAATTAATTTTTGTGTTACAATTAACGTGTTTAAATTTATGTTTGCGGTACATCCCAATACCAATATGCAATACTTTAGTACATTTAAAAAAAAAGAAATCTAATGACTTTAATTATTTAAGATTAACATAATTTTGTAAATTTATAAGTACATAAGTGAATTTTCGTGTCAACAATATGTGAATCCCATTTGAGATCAAAATTATGAATTACACCTTAATATATAATTTCATATACCTTCTTGGTCATTATAAAACTACAATTATTTTAACTATAGTCTAAATGGTGTAACTTTAAACTAGCCAGTGTAATAGCCGACTTGGATTTTTTAATTGCCATTGTAGGCCAGTTAATAATGAACTGTAGAGAACAAGGAAGGAGGGAGGGTAGTTAGAAGATAGCAGTACTAAATGTCCCCGTCCTAAGCCCTGTCACGCCAAAAGGGGCGGGGAGGGAAGTGCCCATTTTTTTGGTTATCGCTTTGTTCTTTCAAGATATTGTTTCGATGCTCACCATGGTATGTCGGTTATAAGAGGAGATAGGGCAACGGTTAAATGGGGAATGTTCTGCAGAATTAGGTGCTCACAACAAATCTCATTTCAAATTCACCCTGACTTTTTTCAATTTTAAGATATTTTGAAAAAACCAAAATTTGTCAATTTCAATTTTCCCCAATAACTCGATAACGTCTAACGCGACCGCTATTGAACCTTTACATTATTCAGACACTTCTAAGATCAATTTTTCGGTGTAAACGGAAAACCCCGATTTTCAATTGTTTCCATATTATTATCGCTACCTTTTGTTTTTCTTATGGTGGCCATATTGGATTTTTTGTTAGTTAGATAGTCCTTAAAAAGAGCTTTTGAACGATGTGTAACATGCAGGGAAAGTCTTTATTTGTAACATGAAATTAGTAGACTTTGAAACTAAACACCAATGAGAAATGAAAGCGAAAGAATACTCTAAGTGATACCATAAAATAAATCATAATAAAAATAAATCAAAAAGATACTGACGTTTATCTTCATATTAACAAAAATTTCGCAATAAAATTAATGGAATTAAAGAGATAAAGTTGATACGTTAGAAGTGTACTTCAAAGCAAATAGAAACTCTGAAAATTACGCTGAGCGCTTTCCGGAAAGACAACAACCACACAGGACACTTTTTAGCAGGATAATTAGGAATTTACTGAAGCTTCGAACAAAAAAGAGCTAAGTTAATGATCCTGATATACGCCGAAATATATTTTGCGAAACGTTACGAACAAACCAAGCATATCAGTTCGCCAAGTGGTTCGAGAAACTGCTATTCCAAAATCCACTGTTCAGAGAGCCTTCAAGAAAAACAAATACCACCCTTACAAACCAACAATTGTAAAAGGTTTAAACGATAATGACTATCACCGAAGAGTACAATTTAGCAGGTGGTACCTACAAAAATGTGAAGGTAATGGCGATTTTCCTAGGAAAATACTGTGGACAGATGAAATACGATTTATCAATTGTACAGTGTTTAATAGACATAACTGACATCATTGGTCTACTGAAAATTCACATTTGGTAAAGCAAAAATGATTTCAAGTTTGCTTTCGATTTAATGTCTGGTGCGGTTTAATTGGTATGAAATTTTGTTTATATCTATATTTTGTTTTTTGGGTTTCTTTTCGTTTTAGGTAGCCAATAGGTCATTTCGTCTTTGATTACAAATTAACTGGTAACAGATATTTAGAGCTACTAACAAACGAGATAATGCCTTATTTGAGACAAATTATTAATCCTGATAACATGCAAAACATCTGGTTCCAGCAGGATGGTTGCCCGGTCCATAACACTCATGACGTCCAACACTTTTTGACAGAAAACTTTAATGAAAAAGTGATTTCAAATAATGGACCAGTGCATAAGGTGTCAAACGTGTGTGGAACAGAATGGTCCTCATATTCAACAGTTTTTAAGTGACCGAACTATTAGTATTGTTTCTTTACCTTTTACTTTGATGACTTCTCTTATCCGTTCGTTACTTTACAGTTTTACATATCTTTTTCGCTTTCATTTCTCATTGGTGTTTAACTTCAAAGCCCACTAATTTCATATCAGAGATTAATTTAATTTCGCCTACAAATAAAGCTTTTCCAGGCAGAACCATCTAACTAACCAGAAATCCAATATGCTCACCATACGAAAAAAAAAGACAGCGCTAATAACCTGGAATCACCTGTTTACACCGAAAAAATTGTCTTAAAAAGTGTCTTAATAATAATGCGAAGGTTTAATAGCGCTCGCGTTAAGTGTTATTGAGTTATTGAGGAAAATTGAAATTGACAAATTTTGGTTTTTTCAAAATATCTTAAAATTGACAAGTTAGGATGAGTTTGAAATGAGATTTGTTGTGCGCGTATGTGTGTGTGTGTGTGTGTGTGTGTGTGTGTGTGTGTGTGTGTGTATATATATATATATATATATATATATATATATATATATATATATATATATATATATATATATATCGTGATTCAGGAGGAAATGGAAATATTGTAAGGACATGCCCAGAAAGCCCAAATAAGCTCATATGTTCTAGTCCAATTTTTGTTTGTTTCAGAGACACTATGATTAATTGTAATTTAAAAACTGAGGAAACATTTATTACAAAACTAAAAAAGAAAACAAATCATGTAAATAAATAGCATTAATCATAACAAATTTTCAAAAACATCACTTCCCACTTCGATACACATATCTGCTCGTTTATAAATTGATCTAGTAGGGAGTTTTAGCGAACGATGATTCGCTCTAATGAACGCTGCAGCATTAAGTATGCAATCTCGTAACGCATCCCTTGCGTCTACTTTCGAAACATAAACCAACCACTTCATTCATCCCCAAAGACAAATATCTAGAGGAGCGAGATCCGGTGATCTCGGTGGCCAATGGTGCGGGCTGCCTCTACCAATTCAAATATCGCCTAAATGGGTATTCAGAAAATTTTTAACATTATTTGAAGATGAGGAGTCGCTCCATCATGTTGGAAGATAGTACGGGATCTAATAATCAAAGGAACTTCGTCCAATATTTCCTCTAAATCATCTTCTAAAATATGTAAATAACCATCCCCAGTAAAGCGCCTATCTAATACGAAAGGACCGAACATCTGACCATTTAAAATGCCGCATCATACGTTAATATTAAACCGACGTTGAAAATTGTGCTCTTGCATAAGATGGGGATTTTCTCCCGACCATCGATGATTATTGTGGGAATTGTTAATTCTATCTCGAGTAAACTGAGTTTTGTCCGTAAATAAAATGCAATCTTCTGTTTTCACAAATCCATTGACAAAATTGTAATCATAAAGTCGCCTTCTTAGAGATATTGTACCTGTGCACATGAAAAGCCTGCAAACCTTGTTGTTTTAGTGTTCTCCAAACCATTTTTGGAATTTGAAATTGGAATGCGATACGCCTTATATTTATCCTTGGATTCTTCGAGTCCCAAATCGAACCCGTACAGTCTTTCAGAAAGAATACTAGCACTTGGAAACATCCCAATTTCGCCAGCACGCCTAAAAATCGTTTCAAACTCTTGCCTGTTAGGAACTGTTCGATCTGGAGAATGACATCGATACTCCTCTACTGCACCAACAATACTATTATTGCAGGAACCATGAACAAACATCATATCTTCATATTCCTTATGACTAAATTTATGAGGCATTTTGAAAATCTTATAAAATTAGCATAACTGTCAGTTTTTAAGACATCTGCCTACTATGTGTTTCAAAGTGTCATTTGGCAGAAGGTTATTCAAAGTTAACTTGATTAACATTTTATTTATTTCCTTTCTTTCTTGTTTAAAATTAAACAATATCTTTTTATTTTCATAGTGGGGCTGGCTCATTAACATACTTAAAACCAATATTTTTTAGGAATATTTTGATAGCACACAATGCGTGTTTAATCAGTGACAAAGCGCCAATAGCTTATTTATTATTACATCCTAATGGTTAACACCCTAATCACTATTCAGTTAAAACGGCCGCCGCTACGCACTGCGACGTAACCAACAGAGATGCTAGCGATAACTAATAGGTCCTGGAGCTTTTTTTTTCCAAGCTACCTTAGCTTTTTATTGACGCAGCCAAAAAATAAAACTAATGGTAGCTCGTGTGAATAGCTAAAGAGAGCATACGATACCTCATAAATTACCTTATGTTTTTTTAAGAATTTTTTATAAATCGACAATAATCAACTATTTTTATTAAACCGTAATTATCAAAGTATCAAGTTCCACGCCGTACGACGATACGCCGTCGGAGCTGGCTGCTTTCTAGAAAAACTAAGGTTTTGCGTTTTACTTAATATTGAGTGTATTTTTGGTAAATTATTCATGCAAAATTATACGAAGATCTGAAAAAATAAATATGTAACCAGACAATATTTTCCGAAACTTGTGGAAAAAGTGCGTGGCGAGCGCAAAGATGAAAACATTGCAAGTAACAGATTTATTTATATAAAGGAAGAAAAACGGTTAGATGTTTTGTCTGACGTAGAAATTTTCGCTAGAAACACTAGGTTTGCCCATTCACGCAATAATTACGCACTCAAAATTTCATCTTGTCACATTGAACGGGCGCAATCTCCATTTTTCACACGGCGACCAAATTGTAAAATGCACTACCCAGTTCCTATTTTCCTCAAACTTTTGCTTAAGGTGTCCATTAATAAACATTTCTCCCAAAATTATTCCTAAACCCTCCTAGTGTTCCTGAATGCTTTAGCACGTTGGGTAAATATTAGCCTATTTAGAAATACTATTAGTAAAAAAATGAACAAAAATGCTTCCATTAGAGGAATTGCCGATGTGTGTCAAATATCTAAAGATTCTGCCCTTTGAATTTTACATAAAAACAAATATTGATCTGTACAAAAATGATTAAGAAAGAAGACTTCAATATGGTAATTGGTTTCTAGGCAAATACTTTGATGACAGCTTTCTATTTAAAATTCTTCATTCAGATGAGACTCGTTTTACAAATTTGGGAGTCTTCAACAGAAATAAATAGAAATATTGGTCTTAAGAACATCAAAATCTAATGGGGAATCGTAATTTTCAAGAACGCTTTGGAATTAATTGTTGGGGAAAATATTTGAGGGCCAATATTTTTTTATGGTCGTCTAACGTGGGAACAATGTTTGGGTTTTTTAAAAAAAGAAGTAGATGGGCTTTATACGACCTTCCAACAGTAAATAGGTTGGGCCTATTTTTTCAACAAGATGGTGCTCCTGTGCATAACTGAAAGGCTGCTTCGAATTAATTAAATAATCTCTATGGGGAAAATTGGATTGGAAACGCGGGACTAGTTAGATGGCCACCTAGATAAAGTTAAATTTTTCCATTTTTGTCTCATTTATTTATTAATTTATTTAAATGTTTTAGATACCTGACCTTAACCCATCGTCAGCTACACGGAATGAGCTAGAACACAAGGTCAGAGCTGCAATAAATCGGATTACTCGTACTCAATTACGAAAAGCCCTTCGAACAACAATATAAACAGTGCAGCTTTGTCAACAGCTAATGGGTGGTCATTTTGAAAACCTAATAGTATAGCTTTATTGTGTCTTACTATAACGTATTTATTGTATACAACGTTATTTTTGGTTACATTTCATTACATTTTAAGGAGACTAAAAAGATTATTTACTAAAAACACAACTTTGGAAACGTTTATGTCAAATTAGCAATTTTGATACGATGCCCTTTTTCAAACAACAATTTTCCTAAAAAAGTAAATACAAATTTAATTAAAGCATAATCAATAATAAATCGTTTTAATTTTAGCCATCCAGATTTAAAATTAAAAAAAACATATTATTTTATATAATACTTAACATTATGTCTAAAATATCAACTTTTAAAGACAAATTAAAAAAAAAAACCCTAAGGAATATTGAAAATAATAAATTAAAATATTGACAGACTAAATAAGCAATTATTTTTTTTGTTTACTTCGTTTTATGGAGTAACTTGATCGCAGTCGGTCGTGGCACATAACTGTGGGGCTTTATCATATTTAATACTGATTAAACAGATTGTGCGGTATCAAAATGTTCCTAAAAAATTTTTCTATTTCAAACTTTAAGCGAACCTAAAAAGATATTGAAAAATAAAAAGCTGTATCGTTTAATTTTAAGTACCTACCTGATGTGAAATTAATGATTTTAATCGTTTCAAGGCACACTAGATTGGAACACAAAAATCTCAATATTTTTTGGGTTAGGTGTCAAAAAGTGACAGGTGAGGTATTATTATTATTTTCCCAATGTTGTTTTCTATCAAAATAAGCAAAAATATACCGGTTGTCTCATTTAAAATAAAAAACTTAATGCCATTTCCGGTCAAACCGAAAATGAGAGAAAACAATTAAATATGTCAAAAAATCCAGATATATCTCTACCAAATTTCAGTTATTTATATAAAAAAAAGCTAAAGGGGCGAACCACCTGCTTGCGACACCCAGTACATATGTCTGCGCTGCTGATTTTAATTGTGACGTAAAAGATATTTATCAACGCTTTTAACAATTTCAAAGTGAACTACTTAACTTGAATTAACTTTTAAATGAGTTATGATTTACTAGAAATGTAATTATTGCATTTGTGTTACTAATAATTAGAATTATTGTTGAGGTTATGTTCCCGTGCAAATGAATTTGTAGATTAGTTATGAACAATCTGGCGACGTCATTGTCAATTAGCAACATAATTTAGTATATCATAACGATTCCAATGGTTACCTGTATCATAAATAAGATAAAAACTACAAATTTCTGAATGTGCATTAATACGCCAGCGCAATAAGGACTCATAATGTAGTGTTTACATATAAATCTAGTATAACAATACATGCATATATATATATATATATATATATATATATATATATATATATATTTAATATTTATGTAAGTATGTAAGTTATTGGATATTTAGTCAATAAATAACAACATAAAAGTTATTTTTATATTTCGATATCGTTTGATATCTTCTTCAGAAATGACAAATTGAAATTTATAATGACATATTTCATGTAACTAAATCATACATATTATAATTTTATAAATTTTCTAAAATAGAATCGTAACGATTTGGTAAATCTTCTATATATTTTTTTGCTATTTCACACGTTTTTATTAATTTTGATGGATAACATTTCCAAAACGAGTCGTTTCTTATAATTATTTTCTAAATTTAAAATTTTAACCGCGTTAAAATCGAAAGAATGTTTTCAATCTATATTGTGTTTTGCTAAAACCGTACAATTTGATTTTAAATTAATGTCGCTGTTGTGTTGTAACATTCTATTTTTTAACGGTTGTAATGTAGTACCAATATATAATTTATTACAAGCGGAACATGGTATTTCATAAACGGTATTTTTTTATTTACTTTAGGAATTTTGGTTTTTAAATTAGTGATATTGAATTTGGATAATGATTTAAAATTTAAACTTTTTTTATTTACAAAAGGAATTGCAACAAAACTTACTTATTTTATTATTATAAAACTTATTTATTTGTTTTTAATAATATTTGGTATAAAATCAATTGAGTAATTATTATTTTTAAAAGCTAATTTAGTTTTATTAAGATTTTTGGTCGAAATTCGGGGTCCTTTTGAATAGTATTTCCAATTGTGTTTATTTTCATACTTATTGGATGGTTCGAATCGAAATGTAAATACTTCCAGCTGTGAGTTCCTTTTTGAAACCAATCTAATTTAATTGTATCAATATGCCGAATTAGTAATGTATCTAAAAAAGAAATTTGGTTATTTTTACAATCTGCATGGTGAAATTAAGTTTTAGATGGAATCCATTAAAAATCTCCATTACATATTCAAAATTGGTTTCTGCGGCTTTTAAAATAATATCGTCACCATAACGAAAGAAAAAAGAAGCAGAAAAACTCAGATTTTGTAAGCACACATCTTCTAAAAGTTATATTACGAAATTTGCAGTTGTAGCCGAAATTGGTGAACTCATGTACATCCATAATTTTGTTTATAAAACTTGTCATGAAATTGAAAAAAAGTTGTATTTAAACAAAAGGCCACGCCTTCCATAAATTGATTACGTTTTAATTTTGTGTGTGTTTTAATATCTTGTCATTCTTTATTTAAAATATCCAAGGCCAAATCAATAGGTATATTTGTAAAAAGTGAATAAACATCTAAAAAAATTAGTTTATGACCATCTTTAATTTTTTTAAATTTTCTTTGCAAATTCTGTAGAATTTTTAATAGAGTAAGGTTTGTTCATTAAAATATTACTTACAATACTTAATTAAAAATTATGATTAATTTTATTAAATACATAAATAAACGAGATTCAAACCCCAATAGATGCAAATTTTGTCTTTATGTATGTAGAAAATATTTAAATATAATTTGAAGTGGTTGTTAAATTACTATATTTGGGACGATAGAAACGTGATATAACAATAAAAAAATTCATATCGGGACAAGGGAAAGAGGGAATGAATAAAACGGAGAGGGGAGAAAAGGAATCGAAAAGGCAAAGAGTATTTTGAAAAGGGAAAAAGATAATAAAGTCACCAGACACAAAAGGAACAGGGAATGAAAAAGGAGGGAACAGCTCAATAACGGAAAGCGCACAGATGAAGGAAGAGAAAGAAATGGAGGAAATGAAGGGATTAATTCGAGAGATGAGGAAGCACATGGAGGAAAACATGAAGGGAATACGGAACGACATCAAATAAGTGGGAGAAAGGGAAAAGTAGTGGAAGAGAGAAAAGAAAGAATTGACAGAGAGAATAGAAAAACTAGAAAAAAAGCGGTGGTCAAAGAGAGGACGAAAAGTAAGAACACCATCGTAGTAAAGGGGTAGAGAAGCAAGGAAGCACAAAAAGAGTTACAAATGATGAGATAGAAATTAAATGTAAAAAGTAAAAAGAATTTAAAGTAGTGACGGTGATAAACAGGGAAAGGAAAAATGAGATGGTGGATGCGGAAATGGAGAGTCGGGAGGAGAATCAGAAGCTTATGGTAGACAAGGGAAAACCAAGGGATACAAGAATTTACAGAGACCACGGCCAAACAAGAGAAGAAAGGAGAATACAAAAAGAAGTAATGAGCAGAACGGCAGAAAGAAGAGCGGAGGGCAGAAAAAGGTTTGGGTAGGATACAGAAAAATGGAGATGGGTGGAAAAAGATATGTACGGAATGAGAGAACGAAGGAGTTTAGCAAAATAAGGGGAGAGAAGAGGGGAAACCAAAAGGCAAAAAACTAACAGAAGAGGCGGGGGAGAAAGGAGAAAGAAGGGCGATGAAACGGCAAAGAAACGGAAAAGCGAGTAAGCGAAAAAGGAAAGAGCTACAAAGGAAACGAAAGGAAAGTAAGGAAATAATACAGGAAGAGACGAACAAGCTAAAGATACTGTTCTGAAGTGTGGCGGGAATGAAGAATGAAGATCAAGAACTTTAGGAGTTCATTAGGGTGCAGGACGTAGTGGGTTTGAGACATGAATGGAGGAAAGAGAACAAGAGTGGTGGAAAAAGGAAATGCCATGGGAATTCTCATGGATGGTGCGATATGCGGAAAGGGATAACAGAAAGGGAAGGGCAAAGGGGAGGTATAATACCTGGAATACGAATAAAATGGTTGAAACGAGAAGAAGGGAAGGTGCAAGAAAGAAGAGGAATTGCAGAAAGGAATATACAATGAAGAAAAGAAAAATAAAAATACTGACGATATAGTGGAAATACGAAAGAGAACTTAGAAGAGATGTTAGAAGAGAGGGAGGAGGGAATGATAATAAAAGATAAAGAGGGGAACATAATAAAAAAGGGGCGGGAAAGAGACAGACAATGGATGGTGTTCTAAACATAGAACGAAAAGACCTGCTGGTGTGCAATGAAAGGGGGTGGGAAATAATGAATGGAATAGAGAATATAGAAATGGGGGTATACATGTACATAACCGAAAGGGTCTCCCTTCAATAATAGACTATGTAATAACGAATACAGTGGAAACGGTGATGGCATTCACGGTAGGGGGATGGTAGAATCGGACGACCAACTCTTGGAACTGATAATGGAAGGGAGACAAAGAGAACAGACGGTAAAAGAAGAGGAATTTCTAACCAAAAAAGTATGGAAAGAAGAGAGTACAAAGAGGTACAAAGAGAAAATGGCAAAACAGTGTGAGAAGGTAAGGAGGTAC
Organism: Vesta saturnalis; assembly: GCA_036346205.1. NCBI lineage: Eukaryota > Metazoa > Arthropoda > Insecta > Coleoptera > Lampyridae > Vesta > Vesta saturnalis. The sequence goes on from JARFJB010000513.1 coordinate 6,113,752, forward strand.
AAAAAAGTGTGGAAGAAATGAGAGGGGGAATGGATCAAGCAAAGGAGAAAGTCAAAGATGGAAGGGGGAGGAAACGGGATGGAAGAGGTAGTGCGACAGATAATGCAGGGAGGCCAAGGGGTAACCAAGAAGAACACTAAGACTGTGGACAAAAGGGAAGGTTGAATATAAGCAAACACTAAAGAGATACAAGGAAACATGAGATAGTTTTTACTCTCGCAGGAAAAAAAAGAAACACAAAGAGCAGATAAAAGAAATAGAAACGGAAGAAGACGTGTGGAAATATTTAAGCAAGGATGACGGAAATAATAAACAAAATATGAAGAGAGGAAGGATGCCCGAAGAGATGAAGAGAAGGACATACATGTATGTCTAGCACACAATAAAGGAGACAAAACACAAGTGGGGTATTATATCACATTGCTAAACACGGCTTACAAAATATACGTGACCGTACTAGAGAACTAGAAAAGAAAAGTGGAAAATGGTGGCGGTATTCGTAGACCTAGTAGCGGCATTTGATAGGGTGAACAGGCAAGAGCTGTAGGAATACCTGAGGAAAAAGGACAAATGAAAGGCTAATAGAAAAAATGGAGAAAATTTATGAGGAAACGAGGAATAGGGTAAGAGTCAATGGGGAACTGAGCGAGGAATTTGTAACAAGGAAGGGACTGAGGAAAGGATGTTCATTGAGTCCAAGCATGTTTTATGTACGCACAGGAGGCCTGGATGAGACGTTATGGGAACAAGTGAGAGACTTGGTTGTGGGGAAGACGAAAGTGTGGACGCTGGCTTACTTACGTGGTATCAATAACAAAGGAAGAAAAAGAAATGAAGAGGATAAAAACGATCGACAGATACTTGCAACGAAAAGAAGTGGAAGTAAATGTAAACAAAACGAAGGTAATGGTGTTGAGAAAAGGGTGAGGAAACTATTATTTGATCAACTAATAAAAAGTTTGGTCTTGTATGGGGCGGAAGTGTGGGGGTCGAAAGAGTATAAAGAGGCTACAACACCGGGATATATCATAATGGAACATTGTGTGTCAGATAACAGAATATTCGAATGCTGTGGAATGATTTTCATATTGAAAGCATTAAATTTGGATGTTGAAGAAATGGATTTTTGTTTGTAAACAGTTAATACGCAGTTCATATAAATTGTTTACAATAACCCATAACGGGGATAAATCGTATATAAATATTTACAGATAAAAGGTTTAAGTGTGAATTGAAAGGAAATAATAGTGTTTTCCTTTCAAGAAATTTTGAAACTGCTAAGGCAGAATCAACAATAAAACAGCAAATATTCAGTTAAGTGTTCAGTAATTAAGCGCGTGAGTCAATAATAAAGAAAGGGGAAGTAAGCATTTAAGTAACATTATTAATGGTATGTGGTTTTACATTGATCGTGGTATGTGTACAATAGATAATAATATAAAATCTATTGTATGAAGCAAATAAGAATTCTATTATACAAGTGAAAGTAAAGATTCTTTGTTGTGACGGACGTTTATCTGAAGGGCAAACAAGAAATCAGATCTCCCACGTGCTTATGCGTATTTCGCGCGAGTGAGAGACGGTCAGCTGCGCTCGCGAGAGTTACAGCCAAATTAATTAGTGATTACAGATGTTTCTGTTTTCTTTTGTGACAAGGAGTTACGAGAAACAAAGCATCTCCATATGGATATCTCGGGTAACGTATTACCTACTGTAATTAAAAAAAAGTATAAAGGACGAAAAATGTGATTATCTTTTAAGGTCATTATTGCTTATTGGGTTAATAATTTCTCATTATGAGTAAAAAGGATAATCAAACTTTATTCGCTTTAAAGCGTTTAGTACATAAGGTTTGGGGATTGTTTTTGAATCTATAAGAATTGGTTTTTGTGATGCTTTTTGGAGAAACGTTTATGTACATATTTATTGTTGCAAATTGGTCAATATATATCCATTAATTAATTTACCTTGTTTGTTTGTGTCAGCTGAGATAAAAATTTCAGCATTAACCTGTGTAAATTTGCCTAATGGGTTACACCTATTAATAATTGAACTAATCTTTGAATATTTTGAGTTTAATGATTGATCTGGTATTGCTTAATGAGCTACATCGATTACAAAATTTAATTATTTTTAACTAAATAAACTAAAATACATACATAATAACAGAATATTTTTATTAAGTAGAAATTACAGATTTGATGTATTACAATTCAAACCTATTAACGCATGTTTAAATACGATTTTTAAAGAGAACAGTATTCAGAAAAGATACAGATATTATTTATGACGAAAGCACTGTTCGTTATGTTCTCAATTTTTCCGGAACTAACGAATGTTGTGGTGATTTAAAAATGGTTATACTGACTTTTTATTTGGATTTTTCTAAATTAGGTAATATTTATTTAGTTTAGAATTTTAGGGCAGTTAGAATTATAAATTTATATGTATACGAGGGCTGCTGAGAAAGTATTGAAATTCACGTTTTATGACTTGGAATTTTCATATGTACAGGGTGTGATCAATAAGTTTACGACGACCCACGTGTTTCAAATATTCTTAAGCTTTTGGATAAATTCCTTTTCAAGTGTGATAGAGCTGGAGTTGTGCAATATTATACTAAGTAGGCTACAATCCTATTTTTCACAACAGCATTAATTTAACACTTGAGCATTGTTAGTTGTGAATTTAAGGTAAGTGTAAGGTGATTGCAACTACTTTTCAATCATTTTACTCCTTACATCGACCCCGTCCACTTCCACTGTAATTGCATTGGCAACCCGCTTACTTCGGTAGGCTTGCACGACGCCTAGTGCGGTTTGTATGTGTAGCAAGTCATAAGGTGATTATTTACTATTAAATGTTTGGCATGATTTGATTTGACGGTGTGTTATATTTGTATCATCTAATGTGCTCTTTGTATCTAATATCAATGTTCCTAAGTGTTTGTCCAATATAAACATAATTATAGATTTATAAATACCCGACTTCAAAATGTTGTTAGTTGAAACTTTCGCAATAAATAAAGATTTAAGAAGATTGGTACTAATTTTGAAAGCTACTTTGGACTTGTTCGTTTGTAATATGTGAGCTATATCTTCTGATGTTTTTCCAAAATGTGAAATTTATGTGTATTTATTTTCTGTCAGTTCTATGTGGGTAAATGTTTTTGATAGATAATTTTTGCTCTTGATTTTTAACTAAAGTGCCGATCATATTTGAAATGTAACCATTTGCTTGTACAATTTGTTTTATAATTGATATTTCTTTATTGAAAGTCTGTTACATGCGCAAAGGCACGGTCGTAGCAAAAGTAAACGGTGTGCCGTAACAGCTAGAAAGAATCAGGCCGGAAGCTCAATCGGTCGGTTAGGTACTTCGATGCGTGAGCGTATGGTTGGCGTAGGTACACAGAGAAACTAAAAGGGCACCACTTGATTTATGTTTATAACGCCCTTAGGTCTGTCAGGGTATTTTGAACACCCTGTATACGTATACGTATGTGCTCGGTAACTCATGAGTCGCTGTGCAATGGCATGCAATTGCGCTAAATACTTATAATTACGTTGGTTATTTTCGAATACGACGCTAACATGGTCTTCATTACTCTGTTAACACGTTCTGATGGATTAGCCTGAGGATGGTAATTTGCGTTAAATATAATTTTGGCGTTATAAGACTAACCATTTTCTGAAATTCTTACTTAAACTGTGATCCATTGTCACAAAACGTATAACGGTACTCCAAACATAAGAAAAACATTTTCTTCGATATTTTAACTACACTGCAGGTAGCGGACGTAACGGAAGAAAGTACATTTGAAATAATCTTAAGACAATTGGATGGAGTAGTGACAGTTATTTTGCGAACATTGAAGGCAGAATTAGGATGTACAACTTTAGTAGAACACAAAATTAAGACAAGTAGTGAACCAATTACAACGATATTATCGTGTGTCACCGTTTATTCAGCAACAAATAGATCTCGAGTTGGAAAAAATGTTGAAGATGGATGTGATTGAGAAATCTAATAGCGCTTGGTCAAGTCCGATACTACTAGTAAAGAAGAAGGATGGAAGTTATAGGTTTTGCGTGGATTTTCGAAAAGTAAATAAAGTTACCGAGAGATGCATATCCGTTACCGTACGTTTCAGCAATTTTAGACCATTTACGTGACGCAAAATACATATCATCGTTAGACATTAAGTCAGCTTATTGTCAGATACCGATGACTGAAGATTCAAAGCAATATACGCATTTACAGTACCCAATCGTCTGTTTCAATTTCGTTTACGTTTGACTCGAACGCATCGGCGAGTTGGCAGATTTATAGACCGAGTTTTAGGACCAGAATTAGAGTCGTATGTTTTCCTATTTGGATGATACTATTATTTGCACACCTACTTTTGAGAAGCATATCGAGGTTTTACAGGAAGTTTTCCGACGATTCAGTGAAGCTGGTCTTACGTTAGGAAGAGATAAATGTACGTTTTGTCAGTCCGAGCTCAGATATTTGGGTTATGTGGTTAACGAAAATGGGTTATCGGTTGACCCAGAAAAGGTCAACGCCATTTTGAAGATTCCAACACCAAAGAGTCCAACGGAAGTGAAGCGATTGATCGGCATAACGAGTTGGTATCGTCGTTTTATAAAAGATTTTTCGACCATTATTGCACCATTAACGAAGTTATTGAAGAAGTTTGCTAAATTTAATTGGGATGAAGATTGTGGCAAAGCGTTTGAAACTATTAAGGATTGTTTGGTTACCGCACCCATATTATCGTGTCCAGATTTTTCGCTTCCGTTTATTGTGCAAACTGACGCTTCAGATTATGGCATTGGTTAGTGTTGACGCAGACAATTGATGGAGAGGAACGAGTAATATGTTACAATAGTAGATCATTGACGAAGAACGAAAGGAAATTTTCGACTACCGAAAAGGAATGTTTAGCCGTATTGTGGTCAGTGGAGAAGCTACGTCCATATTTGGAGGGAGCAGAATTTACGGTTATTACCGATCACGCATCGTTAGTTTGGTTACATAATTTAAAGGAACCTACCGGTCGATTAGCGCGTTGGGCTATTCGTCTTCAGCAGTACAGTTTTGAGATCATTCATCAAAAAGGAAAGGATCATGTCGTACCGCATACATTATCGCGCTCAGTACCAGTGATTGACGCACTTGAAGTGACGAGTAAACCCGATATTGACTTACCAGACGAGACTATCGTAGAAGACGAAGGAAAGGAAGTAGAAGATATGAAAGATGACGATAAGTGGTTGACACGGATGAAGAAGAATGTTAGGGCTAGACCTATTGCGTACCCGCAATGGCGGATAGAAAAGGGGAAGTTATTGAAGCATGCGAAGTGTAGTTATCCGAAGTTGAGAAACGATGAGGAACAGTGGAGAGTTGTAGTGCCGAAGGGAGAACGCTCCCAGATATTATCGCAGTGTCATGATGACCCTAGAGCAGGACATGCAGGTATTTTTAAGACTTATGAGAGAATTTCACGACATTATTATTGGCCGAAATTAAGGGCAGACGTGGTACGTTATGTTCGACATTGTGAGACTTGTATTAGACATAAACCGGAACAGAAGAAACCGGCCGGCCTTATGGCAAAACATCCCGTTATCGACAAGCCCTGGCAAATGACTGCCACGGATATTGTAGGACCGTTACCGAGATCCTCTCGAGGTTATTCATACGTTTTAGTAGTTGCCGATTATTTTTCGAAATTTGTACTTTTCTTCCCGTTACGTGCCGCTACCGCTGCGAGTGTAGTTAAGAATATCGAAGAAAATGATTTTCTTATGTTTGGAGTACCGTTATACGTTTTGTGTGACAATGGATCACAGTTTAGGAGTAAAGAATTTCAGAAAATGGTTACGTCTTATAACGCCAAAATTATATTTAACGCAAATTACCATCCTCAGGCTAATCCATCAGAACGTGTTAACAGAGTAATGAAGACCATGTTAGCGTCGTATATCGAAAATAACCAACGTAATTGGGATAAGTATTTAGCGCAAGTTGCCTGTGCCATTCGCACAGCGACTCATGAGGTTACCGGCCTGACGCCATATTTCGCGAACTTTGGGCGAGAAATGATTTTAGACGGATCACAGCAGGGAGTACCGACGAACAGTACCGATCTAGATAATGTAAATTTTGCCGACAGAACACCGTTGTTAGAAAGAAGTGAAATTTTTCGCGTTGTTTATAACGATATTAAGAAAAGACTTAATGACGCGTATATTAAGAGTAAACAAAATTATGATTTACGTAGACGATTAGCAAATTTTGAGGTAGGGGATACCGTGTGGCGGAAAAATTATGTTTTATCGGACGCATCTCGTTATTTCGCAGCTAAGTTAGCGCCAAAATTTATCGGTCCATGTTATATTAAGAGAAAGGTTTCATATCAGACTTACGAACTATCTGATGCTTCAGGAGTTTCGAAGGGAGTGTGGAATGCTAAAGATCTTAAGCCAAATCCAAATATCGATTAAAGTCCTCTTGGACGGTTTTCTCTGTGTAGGGACGGAGTAAGAATTTTCCTACAGCAGATGCCACTGCTTGTCGTAAGAGGCGACTAATCAAGTAGGCGTAGCGAGTTTGGTTGGAGGTGTTGCGATTTTGGGTCTTGCGTATGCGGTTGTGGAATAACAGAAAGCGGGGATCTCGTGAACCGTGGCTCGGACTCTTCCGTATGCTCTCGACGCGGAGTTTCAGTGCACCAGCCAAACGCGTGTACCGTTGTTGCACCTTGTTGTGCTTTCTCGGATCCTTAGCGGATCATTTTTTGGGTTTATCGTTTATCGTCGAATTTGATCCAATTTTTTTTGTCTTCTCGATTTTGACTTATATTACCGGACGTGACTGTGGAAGTTTTGTTTTGAAGTTCTAAGGAGGCTGAACTCGAGTTCGGGGGAGGGAGTTGGAACCACCCTCTTGCCGCCTCGAGGGACGCGTTTGTTGAGTTTGTGGAGTTTTGTGGAGTTGGTGGAGTTTTGTTGAGTTTGTGGGAGTTAACGTTTGTACTTAGTGTTAGATTTGTTTTTGTTCCTGGCGTAGGTTGCCTGTAGAGTAGAGTTGTTTTTCGGATATATTTTCCGAAGGAAAATATTTTTGTAAGGGGAGTGTCAGGGTATTTTGAACACCCTGTATACGTATTGCGTAATTTTGTTTGTAGTTTTATGCACTTAGTTAGATTCCGTATATATATTTTTTTTTGTTTTGTTGTCAAGTTTAGTTTTATAGATAAATTTGTGTTACGTGTGTTGCGACCTTTAGGCATGGAGTGTGTATGGCGAGCTTTAGATTCTTTGTTTGTGGATTATTTTTTTTGTAATTTAGGGTGTTTTTCCTTATTATTTTCCGTTTATAGAAGTTTGATTAACGCTTATTTGTAAATAGTTGTATATGAGTGTAAATAGGGTTTATTTCGTTTGATTTCCGTAAAATATAATAGAAAATTAAGTAATTTAAATAAATAGTGTAGGTTTATATGTGTATGATGTCATATTGGCGACATAAAGACGAGTAGTTAGAGTTGTTCAGTTTATTAGTGAGTATGATGGTTTTAAGTCATAGAGATTGAATGTGGGCCTTATTGTTCGTAGTTAAATAAAAATATAGAGATGCTGTGCACTTTACTTTTGCTGACGTTTGAACTTTTGAAAGATCTCGAGTCCTTACGGTTGAAAACGTTTGAAAGTTTGTATTGGGGTACCATCTCTTCCCCTTCCGTTTTTTTAATTGGTGGAATTAAACTAGATAAGATTTTTTATGAGTAGTGGGATTTCAAATTCAAAGATGGATTTTTGGTAATAATTTGTTGAATTCTGAAGTTGACTGCGCTCTCGAGTAGTATTACGGTGACGTTTATTGTTACGCTTTAAGCGGTGGTTTAGAACGTTGATATTTTGGACCTTATGGTGTTTAACGAACGTACTTTTTGTGTAGTAAGGGTAGTTAAGCTACTTCTGAAGAAGACCTGTAAAGGGATTTTATTAAAATTGTTCCTCACCAAAGGATTATACCTAGTGCCGATTTCGGTTTTACGTAAAGTTACCTAGAGGACATCGTCGTGTTTTATTAGTGCTTCGGTGAACTCTTTGGTTTATATCGCTTCTGCGGGTTTTAAAATTAACGTTCTTGAGTGCCGCTTATTTACCGTACAAAGCGTGTTTAAAGATAAAGAAACTTTCGGAATATATTAAAATTTATAGTTATTTAAACAAGTTATTAACCTTTTGGACTCGTAACATAAAGAAAATTACTTAAAAGCTAAAAGTTATCAAGCAATTTTGAACGCTCAAATTATTATTATTTAAAAAGAAGTTTTTAATTAATGCAGTAACATTTTAACGAGTTTAAATCAAGGAATCGTTTGTGTATCATAGAACAATAGTCATTATTCATCATTTGCCAGACCAGGAAGAGTTCATTTCCGTTATAGCAGTAACCGACCACCTTTATCATTTGTTGTAACACAGGAGAGGTGTAATTCTAGACCTTAAGGTAACATAATATTGTTTTTTTATTGAAGATTTATTTTTGTGTGTTTCGAACTATTTTTTATTGGTTGACGAAGGTTTGAAAGCGGGTCGTTTTTTTGTAAATTAAGTTGTTTTAAATTTATTTAGTGTAATTAATTGTAGTTTTGACGCTCCGCCTTCACACTTTGTTATTTATTTTAGTATTAAAGGGCAATTGACCCTATTGTAGTGTGGGTATATAATCCACGAAATATATATATATATATATATATATATATATATATATATATATATATATATATATATATATATATATATATATATATATATATAGGTTAAATCATTTAGACTGGCGTAAAGCAGCATTCTGATCAGACATCCTGTCGCCTTTTAAGCCTTTGTATTTTTTTGTTTATACGAATTATCGTATGTTTATATCTATCCTTTTTTTTATTATTTTATTATAGCTTTGTTAGGTTTTATAAATGTGTTTTAATTATGTGAAAACCCTTTTGTGTTACATAAAAGTTCTTTTTGCAAATTGCAAGTTACCGGTAATTTAGTTTTAACGTAACGAGGTTAGTTTTTTTGTTTTATTGAGTAATAGCGTTATTAATATTTAGTGTTTTATTTGATTTTTAGTGGAGTATTAATTCAGTTTAGAGTTCATTCTATAGATTTTTGTTTTGTTTTGATTATTATTTAATGCCTTATTATTACACTGAGGTGTATTAACGTAACGTTATTGAGTGTTTATCACGCTTTTATGTGACAAGCGTGTAGTGTTTTTGAAGCCCTATTTCAGGTGTTTTGCTGAGTTGCTGTCCAGCACACCTGGGATTGATTGCGGATAGGTAAGCGTATGTTTTTTGTATGTTTAGACACGTTATGTACTCGTAATTTCGGGACGACGACCCTTATTTTGACTACTAAACATTCTGGCGTCCTTAACCGAACCGATTTTGTCTTCATCCCCTATTTTGACTTACGTACGATTTACTATTCTGGTTGTGCAAAATTTTTCAACATCTGACCTACACCCATACGCTGGCTAGTCGGGGCAAGAAGACCAATTTCATCTGTAATCCCGTTCTACCACCCGTTTATACCGTTACAGGTCAAGAGAAGGAGATACGACACAGTAAGAGAGACACCACAGTTAAAAAAATACGGTCGGGCACAGTTCAAGAAGGGAATAGGTTCGGATAGGATATCGCTCCTAAACCGCAGTAGTAAATAAAACAATCATTAGTAAAGTAACACAAATCTGCTTAATCGTTGTAGATATAATCGGTATTGATAATAATAAACCCCAAAACTTAAATCTATTACAACCCGAAAATATTTAAAGTCCCCCCCCCCACCGCAATTTGGAAAAAAAGATAAGGCTAAATAAAATAAAGAAAGCAAAATTTGATTGAATCACAATTACAGTATAATGAAACGACGATTTTTATGCACAGTGTAACATCCAGCGTTGAACCTAGAAACAAAATACATAACCCAATATAAATGCAAACTAAAAGAATGAAACCGTAGTCATACGAAGAGCTCTCCTTACAACGGGTGTCTCGGTTCTAAATCAACCGAATCATAACTTGACTTACATAAATAAATAACCAAAATTATTAGCCAGATATCTAGCATTGGTTTAAATCTGAAAATAATGAATGTGCAATATACAAAATAAAATAAAGTAATGGATAATTTGCAAGCAACGCACATAAAAATGATAGTCTGCTACTATTGTTAACAACAAAACTACAAGCACAAATTGCAATTTGCTTTAATGTTCACAAACGCTAAAGCTTTACCCGACAAACAAAAAATGCAAGAAATTCCAGCTGAAGGCTAAAATATTCACATTCATGCATTACTAATAGCTCCCTTATTTATGAAAACGTTTGTTAGAAGGTAACAATTGAAGTTTAGATATTCATACACAGCAAATGAAAGAAAACGAAGCGTAAATTCAACAATTTAGATTTTAGCAGTATTTACTTATTATTTGAATCACCGTTTTAATTTACAAGCACATCAGTCTTTGGTTAGAACGCGGATCTCCCTATACAATAAACTTATCCTAAATACTAGAGAAACTTCACAGTTATCAGATCTAACTGACTACAGTTGTTTCTAATACAATTAATATTCCAAAATTTTAATTAGTAAAGTGTCATAGCCTCGCTAAATATAACCCCAAAACAATGTCTAATTTCGAAGTATGGGGAACAACACTCTAATAAGAATTCGTGTTATGTTTACAGCTGTAATTCGTTTAATAACGAACCACTTATAAAGTAGGTCAAAGTTGCACTTAAAACAGCTTAATGTTCTTTTAGCGAGAACCCAGTTATCTTCCTGCGGGCTGTGTGTAGAACGTGCTCGATAGTCAGTCGTCAGCTAGAACAGTTAATCGGATGTTCCTATCCAAGTGTAAAGGAGTAGATCATATACCGGTGAGACAATCCGTTAGAGCATTGATTGAACTGAAGAGCGACCACAATCACAATCAAAGAAAGAAACCTAGAGATATTTTTAAAATCCGTCGAACCTAGCACTACAAATATGCAATTAAAACCAGTACCCACTGTATGTAAATTGTATGAAATCTTAATTTTATAGACGTTACAGAAAAATCTTGACCAACTCAAATTCCTTACAACGCACGATTTTCTTGAAATCGCGTTCGTTAGTCACACCAGAAACTAGAAAAGGAGAAGTCATATGTTTCTTTTTAATTAAACGCAAATAGATGCACTGTTGTCACAATTTCTAAGAAAAATTAAAAATAGATACTCCTATTGCTCCCAAATTGGCGTGTAAAGTGTGTTGCCTAACAACAGGCATAAGAATGTCAAAAATCTTACTAACAAAATTCCGTTTCTCAAATTACACGTTAACCCCCCTAGGAAAATAGGAAACCCCACCCGAAATTTTGAAACCCCAACAAAAGACTTAAAACCCGAGAGTCCCAACCCCTGCACACAGGACAGACGTGCTCAGAAACCCGCCCGAAAGAATAGAAAAGATAGAAGTGAAGGGCTCTGATGTTCAAGCAGGGATAAACTCGAAAAATGAAAAGACATAAGTGAGTGTAACCCTAAATAACCTTCCCTACAGAAGATCCCAACCAGCCACCCGAATAAATTTGTAGTACGATAGACACTACTTATGCTGTTTACGGCGTTTTGGACTCCCCACAAGAGTACCCCTTTTCTTAGTAAAAACGATAACAGTGGTGATGAATTCATCCACTACCGAAGCAGAATCAGAAGAAGGTATCGAAACCTGAGGCTTAAGATTCATTGTGTGGTAAATGCCTAGAGATTTTCCTTTCGAATCTTACAAGTCATATGCCCAAGGAGACATTACTCGATATATACGGCACGGTCCCACGAACTTCGGTGCGACCTTGGAATTAAAGTGCCTAGACGCATCGGAGAAAACGAAATTTCGCTTCCACACGAGGTTGCTTACTTTATAACGGACGGAAATTATAGCGATCTTGCATTCGTCGGGTATAATGTTTCATACGTTTCAGAATGTCCAAACAAGGGAATTATAAAATAGTCGGACCGTGTCGGAGGAGTATTGCCACTAGGATGCAGAATAGGCGTGATAGGATCAGGAGCTTCAGGAAAGAGGTCGCCATACAGTATATGTTCGCATCAACACAAATCAAAATAAGGAGAATAACCAGTTATTTCATGTTTCGCTGAGCGGATAGCACCTTGGTTGTCGCTAATATACGAGGATAACATTGTTTTTAAAACGCGCTTAATTCCTTCAACGGGATTTGGTCTAGGATGGTATTTCGGAGTATACAGAATGTTCGTACGATAGTGAGAGCACAGGTTGGTGAAGGATTCTGAAGTTTTTTCAGCCATACTAAAGAATGATGATCAGTAATTACGGAAAAGTGTGCAGTCTCCACCTAAGGATGAAATTTTTCGATGCCCCATAACACCGCTAAGCTTTCTTTTTCCATGGTTGAGTAATGATGTTTCGCTTTCGTCAAAGATCAACTGATGTAACTGATTACTTGTTCACCAGCAGTAGTTATTTGGCTCAAAACAGCACCTAGACCAAAATCTGAGGCACCCGTCTGTATAGACAGCGGACAGGAGAAGTCGGGACACTGAAGAATAGTGACCAACGACCAACTTAAAATGAGTATTTTTACGAGTAAGAGCACTTAAAGGGGCAGTCGGCGTAGCAAAATTTGCAACAACACGTCGATATCAGTTACACATTCTGAGCAGTTGACGAACTTCAGTTACTGAAGTAGGAACAGGTATAGAAGTGATCGCGGCAACCTTATCCGGATCAACCAGTAACACATACTTGTTTACTACATATCCGAGACATTTCAATTCGGGACGACAAAATTGATACTTATCGCGCATTTAAGTTAACCCTGCTTCACGTAAGCTTTCGAAGATTCGCGTAAGTACTACTAAGTATTTCTCGAAAGTACGAGTAGCGATGACAATATCGCATAGATAGACGAAACAATATGGTTCGAGATCAGCGCCGAGAACACACGATCGATTAACTGTTGGAGAGTAGCCGGAGCATTATGCAATCCAAAAGGCATGCGAGTAAATTGGAATAAACCTCGATGATGTACGATAAAAGCAGTGAGAGGTTTAGAATTTTCAAGGAGAGGTATTTGCCAATAACAAAAACCGATGTCCAAACTGGACAAGAAACGAGCATCATGTAAACGATCCAAAATGGAAGTAATATAAGGTAAAGGGCAAGCATCCTTTTGCGTCACCGCGTTGAATTTTTTAAAGTCGATACAAAATCGATAGGAGTTATCCCTTTCCGCACTATGACTACTGGACTAGACCAAGGACTAGTAGAAGGTTATTCAACTCCCATATTCAACATCTCATCAAGTTCCTTCTTTATGATAGTCCGTATGGTAGGAGATAACGGATAGTATCGTTGTTTGATCGGTTCTGCATCAGTAATAATCTTATGCTCTATCAGCGAAGTGCATCCGAGGGTGTCGGAACCTAAAGGAAAAGCCGTACAAGCAATGCACAAAATAAAATAAGGTAAAGGAAAATTTGCAAGCAACGCACATAAAAATGATAGTCTGCTACTGTTGTTAACCACAAAACTGCAAACATAAATTGGAATATGATTTAAAGTTCATAAACGCTAAAGCTTTACCCAACAAACAAAAAAATGCAAGAAATTGCAACTGAAGGCTAAAATATTCACATTAATGAATTACTAATAGCTCCCTTATTTATGATGCGTTTGTTAGAACGTAGGAATTGAAATTTACATATTAATACGTAGCAAATTAAAGAGTACAAAGCGTAAATTTAACAATTTAATTTTTAGCAGTATTTACTCATTATTTGAGAATCACCCATTATAAAGCGTTTTAATTTACAAGCACATCAGTCTTTGGTTAGGATACGGATCTCCCTATATAATTGACTTATCTTAAATACAGGACCAACTTCACAGTGATCAGATGTAACTGACTTCAGCTGTTTCTAATACCATTTAATATTTCCAAATTTTATTTAGTAAAGTGTCATAGCTTCGGTAGATATAACCCCAAAGCAATGTCTAAATTTCAAGTATGGGGAACACTCACATAAGAATTCGTGTTATGTTTACAGCTGTAATTCGTTTAATAATGAACCACTTATAAAGTAGGTCGAAGTTGCACTTAAAACAGTTGTCTATCGATCCAGAGTACCGATATGGAGTAATTGACCATTTAAGAGACTCACCAATCAACCGATGGTAAAAGAAGTGTTAGAGTGTCTTACGTGACTTAAGCTTAATGTTCTTTTAGCGAGAATCGAGTTATGTTCCTGCGGGCTGGTGTAGAGCCTGCTCGATAGTCAGTCGTCACCTAGAACTGTTAATCGGATGTTCCTATCCAGGGGTAAGGGAGTATTCATATACCGGTGAGACAATTCGTTACAGCATTGATTGAACTGAAGAGCGACCAAAGGACCACAATCACAGTCAGAGAAAGAAACCTAGGGAAACCATTTTGTTTTACCTTTCACGTTGTTTACTAAATTGTTATTTTAATTTATGTAAAATTAGAACACATGTATTTTATTAATGTAAAGGTTTAATCAGAGGTGATCCATATAAAAAGAAAGAAACAATTTAACTCACCTCTTGATCCAATGAAAACGGTTGTTAAGAAATTTTTAAAATCCGTCGAAACAAGCACTAAAAATATGCAGTGTCAAATTTAAATATGGAAAAGCATGTAAAACCAGTATCCACTGTATGTAATTTCTATGAAATCTTAATTTTATAGGCGTTACAGAAAAATCTTGACCATCTCAAATTCCTTACAACGCAAAAATTTTCGTTTTTCTTAAAATGGCGTTCGTTACTCAAACCAGAAACTAGAAAAGAAGAAGTTACATGTTTCTTTTTAACAAATAACAAAATTCGGCCGCATCACGATCTAAATGTATCAGAAATTGCACGCAAATAGATGCACTGTTGCCACGTTGTCTAAGAAAAATTGAAAATAGATACTCCAATTGTTCCCAAATTGGAGTGTAAAGGGTATTGTCTAATAACAGGCATAAGAATCTCAAAAATCGTACCATCAAAATTCCGTTTCTGAAATTACGCATTACAAGTTGTTTGGTTTACTGGTACACATACAGACATTACAATTCTAAACGGTTCGTGGCACCACAAAACACATAAGTTAGCTGCATGTAAATCATTAGTACATACAGCAATGTCATTACCATTAAACCAAACAAATTTCAATAAAGAAAAGAGTAAACATTTTCTATCACAAACATTTACCCAATTAACGCAGAGCCGACAGAAAATAAAAGGACAAGAAGTACAAAGTAGCTTTCAAAACTAATAGAAATGTTCTTAAACGTTAGGAACTTCGATATTAGATACAAAGAACACAGTAGATGTTACAAATATAAACACACAGACAAATCAAATTGTGCCAAACGTTTAGTAGTAAAGAATTACCTTATGGCATCACAAAGCAACACTAAATATTCACGTTTTTGTAATAAAAAAGACAAATTACATGTTTTGGAAACATTCGAATTTTATAAACACATACAGAAAGTACTTTTAATGAACGAACAGGTTGATCCTGTAGACTCACATTTAACAAATACTTTTAAGATTGTAATTTACATCGAGCTTGCTGTTTTATCTTAATAATTTGTTACCATAATTACTCCTTTGTTATTTTATTTATATATTCCCTCTTGATAATGATGCATGTTGTATTGAAACGCATATAATGATGCATGTTGTATTGAAACGCATATAGAAATAAGTAATTATACAAATATATTGTAACTAAAGGATTAATCTATTAATCTAGTGGTTGTTCAGTTTTACTTACTAGTGATGTTTATAACTGATTGTTGGTGCAACTTTAACAGCGATGAACCGGCATTGGCCTATAAAAACGAACTAAGTCGTGAAATAGCAATTTTTTTTAAATATTGTTATGCTCACAAAATTGTTCAATTAAAATTTTACTGTTTAGAGATAATTAATTCTAATTATTAATTACTAATATTGTGTTGTTTTGAACTGCGAAAAGATTAAGCTCTAAATTCAGTATAATTTGAATGTCTGGTGTATCAATTAGGTTTGTATATTGTCTTATTTCAAACATTTATTTCAAAATAGCAATGTAGGGGATGTTTAAAAGACCGTTATTGATATACGTTAAATTAATTATTATTGCCAGTACAGGCAAATAACGACGATTTAAATCTACGTATAAGTACGAATTTGTCGTAAACGCAGGTGATTTCCTCTTTTATTGTTATTACACAATAATCACGTTTAGTACTGATGTAACATTAACCTTTGTTAATGTTTTGCTAACATATGCGTTATTATGTATACACGTTTTGAAAGCAATTGCGTTTATCGTCATTAGTAAATTAATGAATGTTAGTGTCAGAATAATTCCTAAATGTATGATCATAATATTAAAATTAAAATAAAATATTTCTCATTATTTATATATTTATTTAGTTAAGTTTAGTGTTTACATATTATCAAAAGTTAAACAGTGGGTTAGTACTTTCGACAGCCAGTCTCTACTGTCTAACTTACATAAGTCTCATAAATAAATTAATGTACTGCTTGATCAACACTAAATTTGAATACATTTTATTAAACGAATATTTATACAAAATTAATATGCTGACTTTTGAAATTATTAATGGTGACTGTTTCCTTATTTGGTCGTTTTCTAATATATTCATTAAGCTGGTTTCTTGGTTTATTAATCAATTTGTATAGTTAAATATTCTGAAATTGGTTCAAATATGCGCATCTTTGCATACTGTACTTTAACTTTTAAGTTACTAAATACTCGTGCAATTCAAATTTTGTATAATTACAAAATGAATAAAATTAATAAAAGTGCTTAGTTCTTAAATTACACGATGTCTAAGGAATAACGGTGGAAGTGTACAATTTAGAAACAGATTTCAGATTTCTTTAAGACGTTTAAAGCATTGCACGGTATTTCTAATCTTAGGTATAAATAGTAAATTTAAGATTGGGTTAAAATACACACTTAATAAAAAATGAGAATATTGTTTACAATTAATAAATAGGTATTACATTAATATTGAAATTATGAAAATGTAAACTTTAACCATTGTTACCCATATTTAAAATACTTATCCTTTGGGTTTTATGGCGTATTTTACTTCCACATCCAACGGATGGAAAGTACTGTATCGCTAAAAAAATTTTCAAAAATTTTTATTTGCTCAATCGCTTTAAAATGTTCGAAAACGTCCAAAAATTAAATTTGAGCAAAAAAATCTTGTCTATGTGTCTGTGTGTGTGTGTACTCAATAACTTTCGAAGGACTTAACATAACTTGAAATTTGGCACACATACAGATGTCAACTACCCAAAGCGACTGATTGTTTTTGAGGTTAGTGGGGTATGGGGAAAGGGGTAAAATTTGGGGGTAAGTACCCCTTTTGCAAATTGTTATTTTTTTAGAAATGTTTCCTTTTAATATGTGATTAGTAATATAAAAGTGAGTATTTTTGGTCCCTCTAATTTTTCTGTACAACAAAGGGTTTACAAGATATTAGCAAAAAACCGTCACTTAAAAAAAACGGTTTTTCCTAAATATCTCCGAACTACTTAATATATTTAAAAAGTGAAAATACCATTAGATAGGAAATCAAATTTATCACAAGAAGTGTTTTTGCAATTTTTTCGAAAATTTTGTCATTTTCGAAGTATTTTCAAAAAACTCGATTTTGGAGCCGTCCACACGATTTGGACACGTATTAGAAAATCAAATTTCTGATCGAAAAGCATTCTTGTAATTTTTTTGTAAATCGTTTTCGAGTTATTTTCAAAGCATTATTTATAGTTTAGATCAATTCATATATTTGTCACTTGGTGATACGGATATTGTTTTTATTTTGTTCTTTCCTCACGCTTCATACTCATATTTACTTTTTATCTATTCTTATATCTATGTCCCGCTCTAAAACTGAAAATTTTTATTTCAGTGTTTATTATACATACAATGTGGGAAGTTGTTAAATAATAGTGCGATTAGATTTAGAAGCAGAATTTCCACTTATCTACAAATTACCATACAAAAGTGGTACAACGTAGTTCCAGAAGTTTCCTGAATGGCGTTGTGGGTATATAAATTGCGCATAAGTATGCTGCAATGTGCTAACTATCTATCTATCCCAGGTATCTATTCTATCGTCAGGGAACCCAGATTATATTCGTACTCGCTTGGGATTTTTGATGCGTTGCTTTTGTTGTAGTGTTTAAAGCAGCACATGGTCCTCAAGAGAAATCACTCTTGGCCTTCCTGGTCCTACGTTTCTTTTAACGGTTTTATATTATCTCTTCTTCTTCAAGAAGCTGTTTATTTGCTAACATTAATATGTTGGGCTACCCCACAGTCAATTGACTAACCGACTGGTCTACCTAAGCCGACAACATAGGATAAATCGTGCTAAAATGTACATGTAACGCATCATATTAATCACGAAAATGAGTATTTGTGCTAGTAAAATTTTTTGCTTATAACAGCACATGGTCCTCAAGAGAAATCACTCTTGGCCTTCCTGGTCCTACGTTTCTTTTAACGGTTTTATATTATCTCTTCTTCTTCAAGAAGCTGTTTATTTGCTAACATTAATATGTTGGGCTACCCCACAGTCAATTGACTAACCGACTGGTCTACCTAAGCCGACAACATAGGATAAATCGTGCTAAAATGTACATGTAACGCATCATGTTAATCGCGAAAATGAGTATTTGTGCTAGTAAAATTTTTTTGCTTATTTTGCAAAACGCGGCTTTTCAAACGCCACTGACAGTTTATCACGTGTCATATTAACGTTGTTATTTAAACCCAGAATGAAATATTTATCTAAAGAATACAAAGGAATTGGTTTGGTGTAAAATTGCGAAGCGTAAAAAATTAAAGCACGCCACTGGGTGCTACGGGTTGTTGTGAAGCAAAGATGCGAAATAGTAGCACTACAATTTGAAGTAATTAAGTATAATATAATGGAATTTTTATATAAAAATAAAGGTACAAATTTCAGAACTTTATCGAGCCTACCTGTGGAACTGTTCACGAGAGGTTTGTTAATTTTTTATTACTAACAGCATGCCCACTTCATTATTTTATAATGCATGGGTTAGACGCTCTCACATTTTTGAAACATTAAATCAGTAGTGCTGACTTCTAAATGATTAAGAAATAAGCCTTTAAGGCATAAGAAATGCGAGGGGTAGTTTTCGTGCTTAAGTTTGTCATAACCTTTGTGACGTAATAAAGTTGTAAAATTACAAACTCCTATTATGAAATCAAATTTATACTAGTTATGAGTTAATTTTTAATTTATTAATGTTGGAAACTGTTTAGAGTAACAAAATATTAGTCAGTGTTTATGGCAGCGATGCGCTTCAGATGTAATACAGTAACTTTAAGCATTGTGTGTTGTGTGCAATATTTGGAATTGAAGAAAGAAAGCACATTAAAATTTTCTCTTTTTATAAAGTGTAACAGGTAAAGTGACGAATTAAAGTACAGGTTGACTTTTCATATAAGTAGTACAAATTTGGAAGATACATTTATTTTTTTGTTACAAAAAAAATTAAAAATGTGTCTTCTGACCAAATAAGGTCATTTTCGGAAAATTATGCCGCTCATGTGGTGGCCATGCTCTTGAGTGAAAGATTCCAGTCTCTTCAAAAAATCATTCACTACGCAGGTCAACAGTCCATGTTGAATTAAATTTACCTTCTTTGTAATGGCATACTTGAACTTCATTAGATTACGAGGTTTATGAACATAAACTATTTCAAATAACCCGACAAAAAATATTCACAGAAAAACAAATCCGTTGATCTACGTGGCCACAGCAAGTCACATAACCGCGGAGTTAGGCGCCTAAAAGATATTCTTTGCAGAACTCCCATTGATGTACGGACAGCATGCAGTCTGGTCCCGTCCAGTTGAGGGATGTATTGAGCATGAGATTATTACACGCCGCCGTTATGCCATCTTCCTCAAAAATTATGGCCCGTTTGCTCCATAAGGAGCGACTGCACACCAAACTATCACTCTTGCAGTGTGTAGAGGCCTTTCATAGACGTTATGACGTTTTGAGGGAACCAGTAACAAAACTTTTGTTTGTCTACCGAACAATTTAAGTGAAAATAACCTTCATCGCTCAATAACACTAGTAAATTAGGATTACCCTCAAACACTGCTTGCATGAGCACTACTAAGTCTTTCATTATGTATAGCCTGTAACTTTGAGTTGCTGAACCACCTGAATCTTGTATTCAAGAAGATTCAAATTTGATCGTAAAATCTTCCTCTCAGATGCACTCTTCAGCAGTAGCTATATGCATGGCTGTGTACAAATCGGTGTGGGCTCGTGATTAATTCTGATCTAACTCTTGATTTTTCAGGCGTCGTTGCAATTCTCGGCTGGCTTGGTGACTTCGCCTTTGTAATTTTTCCTGTTATTTAGACGCTTCAACCCTTCTTAAAAACGTGTTTCGGCAGGTTGCCACGTAAGCTAATGTTGAAGAGTCGACGAAAGTTCCATTCAGCTGAATTAACAGATTCACTACTTCGACCAAAGATATTCTTTCTCGAAAATACGAAGTTGTATCATGCACTGTTCCATTATTACTGAAATGGCAGGCAACAATAACAGCAATTACATCTCATCAACCTCCCCACCACCGTATACAGCTGTGCACTATCTGTTTAAAAAACATCCGTTTCTTGTAAGTAACCATTTACATTGCTACTTGCTGCGTCAATTAAGGACTTTTATTTAAACTTTTTATTGCTATAAATATAATATTATTGTACAAATACGACGTATTGGTTAATAATTTTGTCAAGCATAATAATTATAAATAAAATTAACATATTTGATGTTTTCGTCTATAGGTTCTTTTTTTTTGGTTTCGCAGTGTCTCTTTTTTATAGCTGTCAAGCTTATTAATAGTATTTTTTATTGTTAGTGTGGAAAAGAGATTTTTACTGGTGATAGGAAAGGTTTATTTGCGAACCATCAGGCGATCCTGTAATAATACCTCACAAAGGTTTGCTTTTCTTGTAAAACAAAAATAAAAGCAACGCTTAATGCCAATAAAGGCATATGTACGTAACATGGTTTGTAAAATGGAAAGTTGTGTGGAAATTTTCACGTTTCCTATTTGGATTATGTTCAGTGCTTTAATTATTTAAAGCAAAAGGATGGCTAAATGAAGATTTCCCATATACGTAAGAAATAGTTATGTGCTAAAACTATTGTTTCAGGGGTTTGACATCAAAAGGTATAATCTTCTTAACTATTTAGTTATTTATATTGAAACCATTTGATATTCAAGGATTATTTAGTGCGTAAATTTTTAGCTAGATCGAGTTGGAAGGGACTAGATATAATAGTAGATTAGTGACAGAAAGGTGTACATGTTGAATCGACACAATTTCCAATTTTTGAATAGTTTTTATCGTTTTTAATGTTGTTGACCTCCAATAATTTTAATTTTGACGAAACTGTTTAAGCTTTGTTGCAAAATATACGAATCATTAATCTAAAGTCAACAAGTGCACAACAATGCTTGCAATTTAAGAATTGCTCAAAATAACTTATATTTCGTGGATTCACAGTTCATTAAATAAAATGTATGTTTTCATCACGCTACTGCTAATAGGAATGATTATTCAGAACTAGTACATCTATACGTCATTTTCATTTCATATAAATTATTTGACGAATACTGTAAAGTGAATAACTGAGTTAATGTTTCCCGTTTTTTAACAACACTATCCGTATCTTTCTTGTTTTGTAAATGAACTTATATATATATATATATATATATATATATATATATATATATATATATATATATATATATATATATATATATATATATATATATAACATATAATTGACGTTTTAAACGATTTTCAGCTGGATTTGCAATAATTTTTTTTCAGATTCTTTACATTTTACGGATTCCAACGGCCTCCTTCGACGAGTTCAGTCGGCAATCTGCTTATACTAACAAGTTTAAGCAACACCTAGTTATCTCAGTATGTAGTGTAATAGAAGTTCCCACCTTTCCTGCAACTGTTAGAGCAACTTAAAAAAGGTGTAGAATGAGAAATTTCCATGAATGGTTATTTAGCGTTAAACCAGCGTTGTCACCTCGTTAGCCGCTAGACCATAACCAATCATATAGGAAATAACGTTGTAATAACAACCGTTACAAATTCCTGTTAAATAACAGATGTTATTCAGCAATAGTAACATAACGACTCATTTACAAATTTAAACTAACCCTTTGACTTATGTATTGTATATAGGCATAAGAAGTTATTTGGTAGCCACCACATAGCATCTAGTATTTTCCGACCCATTAGTACATCAGAGTTGCAGCTTCGTGTTTAAAAAAGGAGATCAAGAACGTTAAAACGCATAGTTACAACTAAACTTGTGCAAATAACCAGAATCCTTTACAAATTTATTGATTAATTATTTTTTTATTAGACAATTTTACTTAAATTGCAAAAAATCCGTAATAATGAATTTTTATTCCCTCCGATATTATTCCGAAAATGTTAAGAATTTTGCTGCGCCAGAGTCGCCTTCAGTGCCACTTCTGGCCCCATAACCAATCTCTGAATTCAGTCTCACTACTGGCCCCACAACCAATCTCTGAACTAGCGTCACCACCAGAAGCCGTTGCCGTCTTCCGCGGATTTCAATAAAACGCGCTGCAGACGCTTTCATTCCCGCTTTCATTTCTCGCGCCCATTACCATGACTTTTCTCCAGTTTTTCATTAAACTCTGTCCGCCTTAGAATACTTCAATTAACCTAGGGTTTCTGTTACTTAATACTGTGGTCACCTGCACGTAAGTTTACTTACAACCTTACACATACATTTGTGGACAACGCCACACCGGGCGTTCATTGCCGACGTAGTTTTCCACTTACACCGTTGGACAGAAGTGCTGCCTGCCTAAGTTCTGCCGAATTCCGGCGTATCGATTAAAAGGCGCAACGGGTCACCCAGAATCTATTAATTGATATTCAGAACATTATTTACAGAACTCACACAAACACGCCGCTCGAGGCCACTTAAACAGCGTTCAGGTTGCCTACGAGCTGAATGAGATAAAGCCGTCCACCATTAGAACATTATTTCGGTCTCTCAGTTCCCGTACAATTTCGATAGCATACGCAAATGTTATCTAAAATTAATGCGTATTAAAACTTCTATCTCACCCAACGTAATTACCAGTTTTCAATAGTTTACTTCTTACTTGAAGTCCTGAAACCACATTCAGCCCTGATCGCCCATCGCGAGATACAAATTTACTCCTTAGAGGAAGTCCTGAGCTGTAACCGACCCAGACCGCATGTCTCGATAACCCAGATTTAAAGGATAAATCTTGCATTAAACATTCTTTAAATAGCGACGCCTGTATAACGTTTAGTTTATCCTGCCTGTCTTACACTGCCCCCGAGTTAAATACTCATCCGGTAGCAGCCCCCATCGCTAACATACCAGGCGTGAACGGCATATACAAGTAGTAAACGAATTCTTTATTTCCGCAAATGAATAATCAATAGGAGACTATAATTAAATTATATATATAAATCATTCCAGATAGTTACGAAATATACCGGTAATTAACGTTAAACCTTAATTATGAAGACTACTGTTAGTTAATAAACCCCTTTAAAGTATTAGTTAAATACGAATACCATTTCTATTATAGAATTAGTTATAAAGAATTGTATAAATAAAATCCCTTTAAAATTATTGATTTTCTGGGTGACCTAGAGAAGCAGGTATTAAAACCATTCACCTCTTTCTTATGTCTTTGAAAATATTTCCAGCTCGAAATAACGTTATAATAACTGCATAAAACCAGCTGCTCTGTGCCTACTTTTGCTAGGCAGGAACGTACTTAAAATATTTGTGTCTTTGCATCAAATCTTCCTTTTTCTTTGTGCATTCTTTTTATATAGAAAATTAAGGTCATTTTAACCTTATTGTAATAGGCCGGTAGTATTATTTTCGCAACCAACCTGAAGAGACCACATGACAGCCACTGGACCAGATATGTAACTGCCAGTTACACCCCCGCATGCCCAAGGATCGAGACCAGTCAAAGCCTTGGGTTAACCTGTTTGTTTTTTTTCACGCTTTCTAAGTATTTTATTGCATCTTCATTTTTGTTTAGGCACATGATATATATAACATATAAATTAGTTGTAAGTGTGAATGTTTAGCAATGGTATCAAATACGTTCAAGCCTATTTAACGAACCACCTTTTTAACCTCCGATATGAGCTAAAATCGCGTTACATAAATTAAATGTTAACGTAAGTCGAAAAGGCCAATACACTTGTTTGTGTGAAATATCATTCTATTGCATTTTGATACACGCCTAATTAATGAATATCCTACTAATAGTTTTTGAACTGTACTGATAAGTCTGACTTCTGATTAACGATAAAATTGTGCCGCATATAAAGTCTTGCAAATATTTAATTTTACGAACATTCCGAATTAAAATTCTGCAAAAACAATCTGGGTTGAAATTAGTAAACATATTTTCTGTATTAAACCGTATTGCGACATGCAATTTAACTAGCGTTTCAATATTATAAAATATTGAACAAAAATATGGAAAATGTTACATTGATCAATAATTTTGTTAAAAAGGTAGAAAGAGTTTGTCAAGGATTGGTAATACTTATAATAAGCTGCCATTTACATATCAACATTCACGACATGGATGTATTAGTGTTCTCTTTTAGGAAGTTACTATAGTTTCTAAATACAAAGAACCTAAATAGATATTTAGGTAAAAGTAATAGAATTGTTATAACTCTGGCAGATGCTTCAATAAACCTTTTATGCATAATGCAAGGATGATAAAGTGATAAACTTTTAATTCGAGATGTCTGACAAGCGCGCTGAGGTAGCACATGTGCAAATTGGAATGGATTTACTAAGTTTGATAGCACATTGTTGAAGTTAATAACATCAGCAAAATGTTTTAGCTTATAAATTATCATTTAAGAAGAGATTTAATCCATTTATTCTATTAAAGCAGATACTTTGGAGTGGAAGCTACCATTAATTATAAATTTAAGATGACGAAGAAACTGATGTACTAACGTATGTATTAGTAATTAATGAATGTTTCGTAAGTTTATAAACCTAACGTAATATAATTTTAGCAAAGTTAGCTGTATAAATTATTTCTTTTTTAATTTGTAAATTTGTAATTTCGTTTGTAGGACGAGACCAAGCCTATTTACATACAAATTGGATATTTTGGTTCAATATTCAAAGTTTTGTGACTTTCAATTTTCCTGCATTTATCTTAGTCATTGCGTTAAGATTTAATAAGATGTATTGATATTAATTGGATAGAATTAATTAACGCTTTTTTTTCTGATCACTTGCGTAAAAGGCGAAACATGACTAATTAGTACAATGTAACATAATTCTAAAACAGATCGGGTTTTTGATTAAGACTATGGCACGTGTCCACCTACCACGTCACATAAATATAGATGTGTGAGTGATCTCGGCTAGTAACTCAGTCAAACGGTCAAGTTACCGCATAGCCTTTGGATAGCGTGGGTATTTTGAAGCGTTGATAAAGGGTAAGTAGATGGTTAGGTTGGTTAGAAAGCAGAAACAAAAGTTGTAGTCAGAACGGACGGACAAGAAAAACACAAGCTTTAAAGAAAAGGTACGTTAATATTTCGTGACAGAAATCCTGTAAAGCTCGAAACAGGTGAGAACGAGAAAAAAAGAGACAATAGAATAAACAATACTTTTGCCGGCAAACGTAGTTTATTGCCAAACATTAGATATTAAAACAAATTGGACAGGAAAATTCTCCTAAAAGAACTATATGTGAGATTGTATTCAGTATAATAATCAATTTAATAATTAATTTTTTCCCAAACATGAAAAGATAAAAATTGCGTATACGAACAAAAAGTTTCAAGAACTATAGAGACGAGGGCAAGTCGCGCTATATTAACTGAAAGAAAAAAAAGGTAAAATGGCTTAAATTTTGAAACGAATTTAATATTCGCCCCCACTGGTTCGTTGATAGATCTTTTTATCGCCCGAAAAGAAAAATTTACATGTAACCAGTAAAATTTGTAATTTCCGAAATGTTCCAAATCAAGCTTGCCTTTGTTTTACACAAATATGTATATGAATTTCCCCATAATAATTAAACTTTCAAACCTTTAAGTAAACGATTTTGAAACTAATAAGAAACCATGATCATCACATAGATGGCACTATTATGTTTATTTAGAACTTTATAATGGTAAATAGTGTAGATGCAGAAAATTTAGAGAAAGTATTTTAGTGAAATAAGTATCGAGTAAACAATAAATAACAATCCTTAAATATTCAATTCAAAGGTAATGTTTTTTAACCAGTAACTATAGAAAATTATACAGTCGATACGAAAAGAGCGATATCGATTTCTGCATGTTACAACTGATAAACAAAAACGATGTTATAATCATGAAACTTCGGTAGCAAAAATGCCATTCTAAAAATATACGGCTAAAGAGTACCGATTTTTTTAACGATTGATATCGTAACTGAATACATTTTTATTAAATGGTCGTTGGTAACAATTTCAATTTAGGTATGTATTGGATTACATATTTCATATTTGCATTAAAATAATTTTTTTAGTTAGTGAATAACCTAACCTGTTCAAAATTAGCTGTTCTTATCAAGTTCAATGTTTTACACACTTTTTATTACACCCAACAGATGGACACAAAATAACAATAACTTCTGATAAGATTTTTGGTTGTTAATCTTAGCAATCATCGAACAGGTAAATTCTTAAAACTGATCGCTGTCGCAGGTCTAAATATTTATATTTTTAAGAACCAACAACAGGAATCAGTCAATTAGCGTCATTACATTAGAATATGTGTCAGAAGTGTTATTACAAATACGACAAGTATTTATTCAGTTCACACTATTGGTTTATTGTGCCGATTAGAAAATGTTAAAAATTATTTGTTCGATAATTCTTAGATTAGGTAATAGCAGGTGTAAATGTCTACTATAAAAACTTGAATGAAGCTTCTCAATGTGATTATAATATTATAACTTGAAATACTTCTAATAGGAGGATAGAATACAAACGTTGAAATAAACTACTACTTGCAATTTAATGAGACCCTCCTTGTTTAATCGGAAAACATTTTTGTGGAAGTATTTCAAATTCTAGTACCAATATGTAAAATTAATCACAAAGTCATAAACATTTTAATATGTAATCTTATTAACATACAAAGATAAATAACTACAGAAGTTTAATTAGAATCTAATTCACTGTAGTTGTCTTTGTCACTACTGCTGTAATCAATTTCTTCATTACTTTCACCTGCATTTACAATAAAAACTTCTTTTTCTAAATATTCTAGTTCAATCTTTTCTGTATGTTTGCACACAGCTTCCCATTCTTCACAACCAATTGATTTAAATTTATTCTCTGCTAATTTTTACACATCTTCATTATGGTGCCCGGAGTATTTTTTTTGCATTCAGACCAATTTTTTGCACGAATCGGGTGTAGATTTTCGTGTAAAGGTAATTGCAATATTTTTTAAAAATCGTTAAGTTGTAGTTAAACCATATGCTTATTGCTGATACACGAAAAAGCATTTTGTGAAGAAAATTGAGATAATTTGACACACTTATAACTTGCTTTATACCTTCTTTAGTCTTCAAAATATATATCCAATACCAGATATTATATAAGATACAAGATGTATTTTCCCACCAATTTAATGCTTCCCGTCTCGTATCAGTATTACCAATACCGAACGCCCCTTTTGGCGTGGGATTTTAAACATACTTGCGTCACGGTATTGTTCAACCAAAAAAAAAAAAACAAAAGATTTATACAATTTGGTAGAAATTGGGAGGTATCGTTAACATTAATCTTAATTTCATTTTTAACACCAATCCAAATTAAAAAATATCGTTACCATTTTTTCGACTGATGTACCTTTCCCGCTTAGCCTATATAAGTAAAAAAAATGACCTTCGTATTTTTCTTATGAAAACGCGGTTGTGATTTATAATACTCCTACTTCGTAGCTTACGACCTTTCTTGATGGCTTGCTCTTCCTGGCATGACAAGAAGAGTGCAGTATTGGTGTTGCTCGGAGTATCTCACATGTTTCATTCTCCCAATCGTGCTCGGCCCCTCAACAACTCGTGAAATTTTAACGTGTAATACCATCTGATTAGTGTACGTGTTTTAAATTTAAGGTAGGTTACTATAATAGTTTATGGTGATATTAATATTAATTTAGTTACATCCCGTCCATGCTTTCGTAATTGTTTAACAAAAAAGTTTAAAATTAGTAGTATATTATAATGTATTTTTTATGTAGCTGTCAGTTCATAAAATTTAATAAGGTCCGTAAATTGTTCGTATTTAGAAAAATACACAAGATTTATGAATATTCTGAAATAAAATTTCTGTTTATGTACCAATAAAAAAATGTGTACTTTAAAAATTAGATATTTAAAAAGTTTTTGATTAGTCTAACATATGCTATAAACCACTGTATTAACATTAATTAATTGTTTGATAGGTTACTATTTTCATAAGCAAGAAATGTTGCTACGATTTTAGTTTTTAAAATTTAATCGTAATATTGTTACTCCTCGCATAATTTTTAACTTGAACCCATATCTTTTGAATTGGATTTAGCTCTGGATGGTAGGGTGGCAACCTTACTACAGAATGACTATGTTCAGCCAACAAGTTATCAATTAACCAATCTTTATGAACTCGTCGATGAAGTTTAATTTTCTCATAGCGTTTGGGTTTTGTCTCACTTTGTTCAAATGCAATCCCACGTTCGTTTAACTACTTCTGGATTTCACTTTTTTTCCAGGCACATGTTGGATTAGGCTCGGTAGATATGTTCTGGTAAGATACATTATGTCATACCATCTATGTGAACTCGCATGTGAACTGTGCATGTATGATTCGTCAGTATAAATGATGCTTCTGCCCTCTTCTCTGTGCTTTTTTATTATTCTTAAAAATGTGGTTCTTTTCGCCCCTATTGCGGAAGTTTCCACCAAGACCTTCCTGTTGTCTTTAGTCTTCTGACATTTGAAACCCATCTTTTTCTCAATGTTGCTTAATTTTCTTCTTAAATGTACATTTTGCAGATGTGCATTTTTGCATTGTTGGTTTTTGCTTTTGGATATACACAAACTTGTAAATTATTCTTCTAACAACTTCTTCATCAAACTTGTCGATAGTTGATCTAGGTGCTGGTTTTTTTTTTGTTTTACGAGGTCAACCAAATGTACTTCCTTCAGGTTTAGATCTGTCTTCCTGTGTAATGCCTTTAATTGTTCTTCTGCTAATCTTTCATATACACGATTGACAGGGATAATAAAACCTTTTGATTCTTTTTCTCGCTTCATAAATTCATACAATTTTAAATAATTTCACGAGCTTGACTGTGAACAACTACTTCACTCATGTTCAAAACGTTTACTTGGCAGTTTAGACAACAAATAATAAAAAGTGTCTTGAAAAAACAGATTTTGTATCAAACAAAAGGAATAAACTCAAGCGGCATCATACGAATACAACGTGAGCTAAATAAAGCGAATGACTACATTTATAAGTTGAATAGTAGCATATTTGTCGAATACTTTCGACGCGTTTGAATCATATGCGCATGGAGAGGCGAATGCAACGAAATTTTGAAACTTCTCTACTTCTTTAATACAATATGTAAGGAATTATAATGTAATTAGTTGTAAGTAAAGTATTGATTCCAATTTAAGTGTTGTTTTAATTTGTTGCTCCAAAATCGTACAAAGATTATCGTAATAAACGAATTCGTATATTTCCGGTTAATGTTATGTATGTCGAGAATACATTGTATTAAAGCCGTCAATATTATAATTAAAAGCTCGGTTTATAAGTATTTACATGTCACAGACCTTCGTTATGTTATGTTATGTGTGAATGGTTAAATATAATGCTATTGATACCAATTGATTCAATACTGTGAGAAGAATGCGTAACCGATTTAAAAAAAAATAGGCCAGCCAGTCATAAATTTGAAGCAAATACTGGAAAAAATAACTGTTAAGTGGCCAATAATTCTTCGAATAACAACCACAAATTCCATTTGGATAGTATTAAAATGCAATAGAAATTTTTTAGGAATATTTCACGTTTACAAAGCTAAGAATAGGGAAAAACGGTATTGGTCATTTAAATAATATTTATAGCTATCCATTCCAGTAGCTTTACACTTTTTCAAAACTAATAGTCTAGTTACCTATTGACGTGTATGTGCTACTTTTACTCTGGTGTATTTGTAGACTACTGATGGAGATAGTACCATTATGTAGTAAAATACATCGCAACGTAGAGGTAATGGAAAAAATTCTATTGTAAGCCTTCTTAGTAACCGCCTTCCTAAATAAAAACAAGTTGTCTGTTATCGACAAATACCTAAGTACACATAAAAGTGTGTAAATATGTAATAGAACAAACAAAATACAGAAACGGATATTTTACAGTTTATCTCAAGGTTCAAGCTTAAAAGTCCTGTTTTCGTATCTGCGCTAAATAATTGCTTTCAGTTTTTCAATGAGGTTAATATACGTCGGCCCTTAAAGCTAATCAAAACTTTGCAATTTTCAATATATAACCAATATTCATTTGTGAAAGCAACCTTCGTAGACGATAAAACGCTCTAGCTAGTTTTTCGAGCAAGTCGTTTATTGCTTTGAATCGATTCGAGTGACATCTGGTAATACATTGCGAACACGATAAGGTTCCTGTGAATGTACTACATGTAACGTTGTTTTTATAATATCACCGATGATCTATCGAAAATGACCCACGAGGAGTACGCGGGGGCTCACCAGGCCTGGCTCTGGCGAGACGATTTTGGCCACGACGCGACGCACCGAAATTACGGCCTCGTCGACACGTCGAGTTTCGGTTCATTGACACCGCGAGCAGGGACGATGCGTTCTTCGCCATGTACAGCGTTGTTGCAACACCGCGGCACGCCGTATCCAGTGCGCTGGCGATCAACATACTAGTAATGCAAGAAACCTCGCAACGACCAGACAGTGTGTTAACTGTCGTGAGAAGTACCCCGCCAATTGCAGGACATGCTGCTGACCTCCACCATGGAAGAGGATAGAAGTCACACAGTGACCCCAGGGGATACGGCTTCAGGTTCTTCAAGTCCAAGCGGTGTCAGTTACACTAGAGAGAGAGAGAGCGATTTACGTTATTGGCGTTTTAACTTGAGGTACCTACGTCAAAAGTACATATCAATAGTGTAAGGTATGCATAACAATATTCACTTAAAAGCGTAAGGCAGTGATATTTTACATGTTTTTCTTATTTTATGTCCACTCAAAATTGCACATTACAAGCATAATTAACCCTTTGGTAGACGCTATGGCGTAAAAAGTACGCCATTTTTAAACAATACCTTGTAACTACGCGATCCCCTCTACTTTTTGTCCATGCCGTCGTGTATCCTAGCATCGATGCTCTGTAGTCCTGTAGGTGGCGGTTGGTCGTGATATAGTGCAAGTGTTTGCGGTTATTTAGCGAGTAAGTGGAGTGGCATACAGAATACGCCAAGCGCCTAAAAATGTAAGTTAAAATCACGTTATATGTAACATGTTTTTTTGTCAAGTATCAATGATTTTAAGATATTTTTCCACTTAGTATAGTTACTTAGTACAAAAAATAATAAAAGAAAACAAAACCCTCCTGTTTTTGCTTACTTCTATACGATTGTTAGTAACATTTATTCATTTGTCAGGAATGCTGTCAAAATAGGAAATGCTAAGAGGCTCAGGAAGAGCTAGAGCAAGTGGCTCAAAGAATTTTCGACGAGTCTGACGAAGAAGTGGTTGGCGGTAGCGATGAAGAAGACGAAGAAGAGGTCATTTTACATAGTGATCATTACTCGGAGTCAGAACAGGAAGCCAATGATGATGATGTTATGGACATTTCATATAGTGACAATGAAAGTGATCTAACAGGCGAACCCATCATGAAAGGTAAAGATAACAAAACCATATGGAAAGAACATCAGGTAATGAAGATATTTGCAAAAACGCCCGCTAAAAATATAGGAAAAATCTTTCCGAAACCAACAGTTGCCAAAGCACTCGTAACAGATGAAATGGGTTCGTTTTTGCTTTTTTTTACTCCTGAAATGTTAGAAGACATAACTAGGTATACAAATATATACATTTCGTCCATTCAAAATAATTTTCATAGAGAAAGAGATGCAAAACAAACAACAAAAGACGAAATGTTAGCGTTCATTGGGCTTATATTCTTATCTGGCGTTAAAAGGCAAAGTCGTACTAACATTCAAGATATCTGGGCGATTGACGGTACTGGTATAGAAATTTTTCACGCCTGTTTGAGCATGAAGAGGTTTTTATTTCTACTCAGAGCAATAAGGTTCGACAATAAAGCTGGCAGACCACAGCGGCAAGTTACTGATAACTCAGCAGCCATTAGATATATGTTGGATAAATTCGTGGAAAACTGAAAGAAGAATTATTGTGTTGGAGAACTTATGACGATTGATGAAATGTTAGTCCCTTATCGACGCCGTTGTAGCTTCATACAATACATACCTAACAAGCCAGCAAGATACGGCCTCAAGATATTTGCCCTTTGTGACTCAAAAATGTTTTACACGGCAAACTTAGAGATTTATTGTGGAAAGCAACCGGACGGTCCTTATTCGGTTTCTAATAAACCTGCAGATATTGTTGACAGATTGGTTCAGCCCTTCAAAGGAAAAAACAGAAACTTGACCACAGATAACTGGTACACTACTTATCCGTTAGCAATGCAATTACTGAAAAATAAAATCACACTAGTTGAGACAATACGGAAAAATAAAAAAGAAATTCCTATGGAATTGATGCCAAACAAGACAAGACCGATAAATTCATCAATATTTGCATACCAAAATGATGTTACTCTTGTATCATATTGCCCCAAAAAAAGTAAAACTGTATTACTTTTATCCACGGTGCATTCTGGGGGTACTGTTTATGTTGAGAGCCAAAAACCCGATATCATTTTGTTTTATAATTCTACAAAAGGTGGCATAGATACAATAGACCAAATGTGTGCAAATTATTCTGTCCAAAGGAAAACCAAAAGATATCCTTTAGTAATTTTTTTCCAACTTCTAAATATTGGCGGAATTAATGCAAATGTTTTGCTCAATGGTACATCTCCTGAAATGGAAGGTATCAGAAGAAGAATTTTCCAAAAAAACTTGTCCCTTTCACTAATGAAGCCACATCTGCAATCGAGAGCAGCAATTAGAAATTTACCATTGGATGTGAAACAATTTTTATCCAAGTATAAACGTCCTTTGGAAGAAGTCGAGGCAGAACCAAGACCAAGTGTACGAGGACGTTGCATTTTGTGTGGACGTAAGAAGAACAGAACCACTACTATACAGTGCAATACCTGCTCCGAACAACAAATGGGGGAAGACTAATTATTAAATTTGAAAAAATGTTGTGTAGGTATACGGAAAATAAAATGGTTTCTTAAAATAAA
Organism: Vesta saturnalis; assembly: GCA_036346205.1. Lineage (NCBI taxonomy): Eukaryota > Metazoa > Arthropoda > Insecta > Coleoptera > Lampyridae > Vesta > Vesta saturnalis. The sequence goes on from JARFJB010000513.1 coordinate 6,147,504, forward strand.
AAATATTTTGAATATGTATAGTTTTTTATTTAAATTATGTAGTGGCGTATAAAGTACGCCAAGCGACAGTCTATGTGATTTGGTATATAGCGCCTACCAAAGGGTTAAAAGGAAAGCATTCGTTTATATAAATACTTATGTAATAGTGATTAATACAGAAAGATTTTAACGTGATTTGTCTCATGTATGTAAAAATAGGTGATTATTAATTATAATTAACGTTTCTCTGTCGCTTATGGACGTCTTTTTCTGTGGTAATTTAATGTTCTATTACACGTGATTCACGGTGGAAGGCACAAAACTATCAGTTTGAAAATTTGATAGTAGAGATAATCGAGGATGAATTTCTAGATCGAAAATATTTTACTAGTGCATTTTCTCCACTTTTACTACAAACTACTGGCAATGTAGTTTTGGTAAACTGATAATCATGTATCTCACGTTTTTTTACAATTATTTGTACTGATGAATATGCTATGTTTAGCACTACATATGGAAGATTTACGACTTGTGTAAAAATACGCTAAAACATAATTTTGTTACCTTAATCGGAAGTTACACGGCTTGGACAGATTTCTCGGTACCTATGAATGTGCACCATCTGTGACAAATCTGTATACATATTATTAAATTATTTATCACATTGTCCATGTAAAATGGGTAAATTAGTTCGTGTAAATGGTTGCTTTCAAGGCTTTCTATTTACAAAAACTCTCAGAAATCATGATTTTTCTGAGTAGTACGAAAAAGTGCTTATAATTCAAAAACCTGATGGGCATAAGTAAACTTACATAGATAGAAAGCTGTATTTGTTAAATTCAACGTCAAAAACAATGTACATTGTGCGCCATTAAAAAAAGTGTTAATATCTTCCTAATTACAAATTTAACTGTGTTTCTAGACCACCTGTACACTCGAGTTATGTCACGATCTGAGAATTAGAAGTGGCTTTTAATTGGAATCATGTTTTCATAAAAAAAATCAATGTGTACCTCAAAAAAAGTTAAAGATAGTTAAGGAATGTATTAATGAATGTTGTTCAGAAGTAAACGTAAATTCTGAAAGTGAAAAATATACAGTGGGCTCAGAAAGTAAGGGATAAATTCACTATTTTCGAAATTATTAATTTTTGGTCAAAATCCTGCGACACGTCGATTTTTTATTTTTATTCGGGACTTTATGCTGTGTCGCACATGTGAATGGCGCTGCGCACTTTCCGGATATGGCGTCAAAGTTCATATTTTTAAATGGCAACCCTGTATGGTCTTCGCGGAAATCGATGCAACTCTTTCTCCCGAGTTCAAAAATGCCCTATTTATTGGGATTATTTGAAACAGTATGCACGATATTAATTATTAAATGTGGCATAATTCGATAAGTGACGCGGTGTTAGTGTTGTCAATGTTTGCGTTAAATTAAGAGTCTGGGTACTAAACAGTGCATTTATTAAAATAAACATAATCTGAGCGAAAACAAACATAAAATAAGATTTAAAGGGTTTTTGTCTTCCGGTGACAAAAGCCTACATTTCAATCACACTCATTAACGAATTGTTATGGTTCATCCTTTGTTCCACATTTTGCCTTTTTGTGTCAATGTCTTTAATAATTCTAATGATAATTCGACTCATCGAATAATATACCGAAGAAGACGAACGACTGTGTGTTGTAGCATATAAAAACAAAAAACACACACTCACACGCACACGCACACGCACACGCACACGCACACGCACACTCACACGCACACGCACGCGCGCACACGTACACGCACACACACAAACGCGCACGCGCACGGGCACGCACACGCACGCGCACGTGCACGCACACGAACGCGCACGTGCACGCACACGCACGAGCACGCACACATTCGCAGTCACCCCCGCGCATGCAACCACCATCCCACCACCCCCACGCACCCCCGCACGCGTCAACCCGGCGACCAAACCAACACACACGCACACACGCACTCACGCACACACACGCACACACGCACACACGCAACACGCACACACGCAGCACACGCACACACGCGCACACCGCACACACGCACACACGCACACACGCACACACCACACACGACACACAGCACACACAGCACACACGACACACGCCACAGCACGCACACACACACACACGCACACAACACAGCACAACACGACAGCACACACCACACAGAACACACGCACACACGCACATAACGACACATAGCACACACACGACACAGCAACACACGCACACAGCACACACTACCACGCACATCGCACAACGATACACGCACACACAAACGCGCAACGCACGACAAACCAAAACGACACGCAACATCCAACCACACGACACCACCAGCACGCTCAACACACCACCAACAACACACACGACACACACACACGCACACGCACACGACACACAGCACACACGCCACACGCACACACCACACGCACACACGCACACACGCAACACACTGCACACGACACACACCACACACACACACACACACACGCACACACGCACACGCACACACGCACATAGCACACAGCATACACGCACACAAGACACACACGACACACGCACACAGCACACACGTACACACGCACACACACGCAACACGCACAACGAACACACGCACACACACACACGCACACACGCACACGACACGCACACACGACACACGCACATCACACATAGCACACGCACACCACAAGAACACACGCACACACGCACACACACACGTACACCACGCACCATACGCACAAACGAACACGCACACACAGCACGACGCACACCACGCACACCACCACCCACGTACACACCAGCACGCGTCAACCACGACCAAACCAACACACAGCACACGCACCACGCACACACCACACACGCACACAGCACACACGCACACGCACACCACACACGCACACAGCACACGCACACGACACGCACACACGCACACACGCACACGCACAGCACACGCACACACGCACACGCACACACGCACACACGCACACACGCGCCCACACGACACACGTACACACGCACACACGCACATATGCACACACGCATACACGCACACAAGAATACACGCACACATGCACACACGTACCCACGCACATACGCACAAACGAACACCGCACACACGCACACACTCACACACGCACACGCGCACATACGCACACATGCAAACACGCACACACAAACACACAAACACACAAACACACTCACACACACACATGCACACACGCACACGCACTCGCGCTCGCACGCACATGCGCGCACGAGCACACCCACTCACACCCAGACGGTTATGCACTCGTACGAGCTTCTGCACACACGCACCCTCCCCCGCATCCACGCAGACGGGCGCACGCACTCACGCAGACTCACAAACTCACACACACATCACGCACGCGCGCAAGCACGCAAGCACGCAACTACGCAAGCACGTAAGCACGCACGTACACACAGATCTTGTGAAATATTTCCGTTGCTTCTGTTGGTGGTAAAAATCGTTGCAATGCCGTTTTTCTTTAATATCGTGCTTGTTTTGTCGGTGGTGCCTTTTATATTATGTTAAACATGCCTTCGATATCGGTTTTTCCTTGTGATTGTCTTCAGGTTGTGTTGATTTTTCGGCTCGTTTTAAATCTCGTTTGGTAAGAGCATTCTATAGAAATCCTGCGCTATGGTTCTTCGTCTCTTGCTGTATGTTGTCCGCGTTTGATAGACGTGTAGATCAACGTTTTTACTACTGATTGTAGTTGTGCTGAGTGGCGATAGGATTCTGCATAAAGAATAATGAAGATTGCAGTTCAATTCGAACCACGAGAAGCATGAGTAAAGTGACCTGATTTTACCGAAACGTCGTCAATTTATCGAAATGGAGTATGGAGGACAAAGCAGCGGGACAATACCTTTTGCTATGAAATGAATCTAAAACTTTCAAAATTTAATTAATTTAATTTGTCGTAGACTACAATAAATTTATTAAGATTATTGGGACGTGCTTGATATTTGAGATTGAGTTTCGCTGTATCAATTCTATCTACCACAGTCGCGTATGATTAAATTAAGAATTGACCAAGGATCACCTACTTCAGAGAAATTTCAGATTGTGTTGGCGTCTAAAGACTGTAATCTCGAAACGAACTTAGTTATTTGATGTTTTATGGTAACTGTAAGGTTAATGAAAGTAAATTTTAACTACTACGTGTACGTACGTGTTATATCGAATCCGTCCATCTCCATTGTAGATAGCTTGTTAATCCGCTTTCCTCAGTAAGCCTTCGTGTAACACTCTTCAGTTGATTACGTAAAATAGTGTTCTCTATTTTACAAATTTAAATTTCTATAATTATATAATTATTCGCTTTATCTAAGTTGGGTAATATGAATACTATACATACTGTTCATACCATGCAATATACTTATTACTTAGTACTTCCAGGAACAAGATAGTAAAACTTTGTACACTTTATATACCACTAATTTTTACGGTAATGCTTATTCAACCAAGTAGTGTGGTTAAAAACATATGCGATTGTCTTAAGTAATTTATAATAGCCTTAAAAGCTTTAGTTTTTTTTCAAGTTCGCAGTGTAATTTATTCTTATCAATTTCTCTTGTGAAATTTAATTGAATTGAATGTAATAAAAAAACCCGCAGGAAACCGTGATTAAATTTTGCTAATCGTTTTTTTTTCTTTAGGTAAGCCTTTCTTTAAAATGGAAGGTGAATGTGGTTGTAACCTTAATGGAACTCATAGGTATTTACTTTATAATTAATTTACGGGCAATATAAGTGGCGTTTTCTATTTGTAAACGTGATGCAATTTCATTGTAAGTCAACGTAAGGTTTTGTGTTTAAAAGCTTTACAATAGGACAGTGTTTATTCAATTGCAAAATTATTTGTCGTGAACGTATTTCAATCAAATTGAGGAAGAAGTTAAATGTAATACAAAGGCCGAAGCATTGGTTTGGGAACGTTAAGAAAACTTTTTGAGTAATATATTCAGCTAGGAAGAAAAGACCAGGTGACAAATTATATTGATCGTCACGCAACGTCCGGAATAAAATATAGAAAGGTTTTCTTATAGAGTGGGTAAATATTAATCTCAAATCATTAATTTTGGAATGCGGAGATTGGAGTAATTTTTTAAGTAAACTACTGTTTATCACGCATTTTGATAATTCTTGTACATTTAATTACATCTAAATAGTAATTTTGTTCCATTTTAATATTTCTGCGTACAACTTTTTCACGAATACATTATGCAATGCCGATTTAACTCTTAATTGCTGTTTTTTATACTGAACAATTACTAAAAAATCTGTTCTTAAAAAATTGAAAAAAGATAGGGTAATTAAGTCATATTCATTACAAATTTTTAAATGAAATACGTATCAAGCATACCTCAACTACACTTTTACAGCAATTTCGGCAGTCATACCTGAAACAAATACATCCTTTTAGTTAATATTTTAGTGACAATGAAGGTATATCATTAACTATATTAACTGTATCTAAATTCGCCTAATATTTTGCTTTTTTGTTGTAAATAATGCAAGCTATAATTAGGTGCTGTCAATTACAAAATTCAGCTTGCGTGTAGATTGGTTGCAATCTGTATTATGATATCCAAAAGAGCATAATTTTTCAATAGCTAGAATTCTCGATAAAAACGTGATAATAAGTGATCGTAAATAAACGTCATTCCTGATTTAATAATCATACGATCCGATTTCTTGCGTTCCTGAAAAATGGTGATCGATAAAACCTAGTATTACCACAGAATACTTATTAATTATTCCATACTATTACACTCATATGTTACGAGACTTATTCACGCCGTTGATTGTTCCACTCATTCTCTCCCTGCGAATAACAGGCCCCAATATGTTCGTGTAGTAGAATACAACTAAGATGACTCCTCACAGTTATTGCACTTTCGTATAAAATCGTTGTTTAAAAAAAAGCAAGGGTTGAAAAGTAAGATTTATTAAAACAATTAGGTGCTACATATGAGTACGTCCTATCCATTAATAAGACACAGTGTTTTGGAATACACGAAATTTTAAATGTGTGGTAATATGCATATTCCCCATAAACACATATAATATTATTACATATTTGCTACATTTAGATGAAATAATTGTATTCCTTGAATGCACAGTTTGCACACTGACCTTTTGTGATAATTGTTATTAATCATTACATAAAGTATTCGTTATTGGTTTTGTTGTATTCCATAGTATTTTTGAATACCGTAAAATGGGTTAAGCCGATCGATTTTCAATTTCAACTGAAAATGATTTAACTTAATAAAACTATTTTTGTTTGTTGCACTACGTATATTACCTTCATCTTCTGTTTCTGTTGACCACAATATAGAATTTGCTATTCATAAGTCATTTTCTGACCGTTGCGTTGGTGTGAACTTAGCCTCAATAAAACACGATCAATTTGTAAATAAACCCTTTATCGAAAAGTGAAAGAAAAACAGGTGACACCAACTAAAATTAAGTACAGAAGTTAACTATTGCATTTTTTACAATTACCTCTGTCATTTTATTACGAAACATTAAAAACTAACAGAAATTTTAAAGCAGAAGTTCCAGGTTTTGATTAATAGTTTTATTCCATTAGGTTAGTTCACGTACGTTTCGGAAATTTAATATTAAGAGTTACTTTTTTGTTTTCTTCTTCAGGACAAATTGATAAATAAAATTACGTTAAGTAATAACAAGAACTTACATTGTAATTGAACAACATTGTAACATTGACATACATTGACTTTCCACTAAAATTAATTTTATAAAGTATATGGTGACACTGTTAAGGTTTCAAAAAGTTTCGACCCACGAACGTATGTAGGTGCAAATACCTTGTTAGTTTCGTACCACATAAAGATAAATTTACAATTAAAGAATTAAACATTTTAGAGTGTTTATCAACTGTATGTACTGTAAAGTATAAAATGAAGATCTTTCATCAATTCAGGGATGTCAACTTTGTAAGGTTGTGTTGACGCACCCTGTATGTAAGATGTTATAATGACGTGTATTACGTGTTTTGAGTACGGGTATATTGAGTTTGAACGAAAAAAAAATTTTTTTTGTGTATATGCATAATGTATGTGGGTGGATGATACGCCACTGGCAATTTAGGAGAAATATCATTCAGTATGTAGATACGTGTATTTGAATGTTATAGAGACATTAGTGTTGGAATAAATAGATTCTGATGAATGTAAATGTGAAGAGAAATGTGTCGATGGGACGATAATGTTTTGCTACTGTTGACTACTGAATAAGGAATGGAATGTTGGAGGATAAAGGAATAATCTTTGCCGGAAGATGTGAATGTATAAGTATAGAATGTTTTAGGAAATATGTAGAGAACGATTTGGTATGTTTAATTGTTGATTATAGAAAGTTCTCGTAATGTTGTGCAATCAGTTTTGAGAATACGTGTACGTATATGGGATTTGAGACCTTAGACTGTACTTATTTTTTCAAATGTTGCGGAAGGAGAATGAGCGCATGTGAGAGATAAACGTTGAAAGTTGTGTAATGGTCCAGAGTGGCCGCTGAATGAATGTGATGACGAGAAATGGCTTCTCCATAAAGTAATTGTAAAATTTACAGGTAAGAACAAACATGGCGATGTATTGTAATTACAAGCGTGTTTGTACGGAGGGTAGCATCAGTCGGCACTAAGAAAGTTTGAGTGAATACCATTGGTGAATATAGCGAGGAAGTCAGACATGTTTAAAGATGGATGGCTTGAGGTATAAATAGGAAAGTCAGAGATTGACGGGGGCTTTTTGCTTTTTGGCTTTTGCTTTTGGTGGATGTCGGTGAGAGCTCGGTGGAAGACGCGCGCGCGAGGTGAAGTGTGAACTCAGAATGTGTTGAGTTGGAGTTATATTTGTGAATATAATTGAAGGCAGTCATTGTTTAAACAACTGCGTAACCCGAAAGGGGATGAATCGTATAAGACATTCATAAATAAAACAATTAATAAAATTGAGAGCGAAGATAAAATCAGTTCATTTTTCTTCAAGGAAAAGTGCGTAAGCAGATTTATAATAAGATAACAGCTGTTAAGTTATAGTGTTGAGTGCGGCGCGTGTGCGTGTAATGACCTTTAGTTCAAATTATTTATGGGACCACCTTTAAGTGAACGAAATATTCATAGTAAATTGAGCCAATGTTAAAGTAATTTTATATAACATTAAAAGTTTGTTTGTGTAAGGAAGGGCTAAATTGTCCTAAAGGTTGCAAAAAACTTTAAACAGGCAACCAAACGTGTACATTTTATTACGGTTTATTGGAGTAATAACCTCGTATAGTTGGACTAATCGCGAGTACCGAAAGGAATAAGTGTTTGTAGAATTGTGGAGTGCTTGTTATGTGCCTTCAGGCATTCTAAGGATACACATGGAACACAAATGTTTGGTTTACGGGAAGAGAGAAGAAAGAAAAGCGTAGGATGAATGGACAGTCTTTAAGTAAGAATTACATTTAAGAACTTTGAAAACTTAGTTGAGCACGATTATCTTTTTGGTTAGTTTATTTGCGTATTGTTGTGAAATTTTTTTTTTAATTAATTAGCTGTTGAAGGAAGGGTAATCGATCTCGAGTTATGTTGTATTGGCTGTTTTAGTAGTAAGAATTTTTGCAGTAAACGCAAATTTGTGTTGACAGTGGTGTGGTGGGTTGGTTTCTCAACCACGCTATTGTAGTGTATGTAAACATTTATTATTATTTTGTGCAGGACAAAATATATTTATCGTTAACTTTTATTCTGTTGTTTATTTAGCCAGTTATGAGACACATTTGTGACGTTTACTTAATTGGTGACCTAGTTTTCGACAATTTAAATGTAGACTTTGCATATTTTGGTTTTAAGATTAATGAACAACCTGAAAGGTTATATTTGCCAGGTTAATTATAAAAAGAAGATTTTCATGTTAGTTTCGTTTAACGCAGTACACTAATGACGGATCAGCTGTTGATTTAAAAATTTCATTAAGTATAACTAAGAGATGGAGTTTTGAGAACTTACATATTTACGAATGTCCCATACGATTCAGAGGTATCATAAAGGAACAATTATTAAGCCGATGACATTGCTTTTCTTTTGGTTTGGAATTTTAAAAATTAATTATCGATCATTGAATGAAGAACTATTTTATTCATTAATAAGTAGAAATTTAACTTTATATGTATACGAGGGATACGTAGAAAATATTCAGTTAACGTGTTATAACTTTGGTATTCTGGATGTACAAGGTACAATCAGAAAGTTTGTGACGACCCGTGTATTACAGTTTTTTTTTTGATAACTCTTGGTTACGTGAATGCAGTTAAAATTGAGTGATAAATTTTGCTTTGGAAATTTTGGTTTACGAGGTGTATTCAAAAAGTTTCTAATAACCTGGGTAGTACTAAATATATTTTGAGTTTGGGTTGAATTGTTTGGGACGAGTGTTTGTTTTAGGACCCTCGTGTGAGAGTTTACTGAGTAAGCACAATCCTACTTTCCACAATCAAGTAGGGTTAATTAACACCCAGCTTAAAACAATTATTTTAGCAAAGTTTCGATTGTGGTGGCGCCTAGAGACATATTTTCCCGGACTGAGCTGTTTGAATATCGGTGTAAGGTGTTTGAGCGTATTAATCATTCATTTTACTTCTTATTTCGACCACGCCCATCTCCCTGTTAGCTGGCTTGGCAACCCGCTTACAGTAGTAAGCATACACCGACGCCTAGTGCGGTTTGGACGTGTAACAACTTGTTAGAAGTAACGATTACCATTATAGTAACACTAAATACTTTAGTTCATAAACTAACTAAATTATGAATTTTTTATTAAATTAGAATAAATACTACTAAAATGAGTAATATCAGCGTTATAATTTAAAGTATTAAATTTTTTAATATAGAAAATTTCAATAAAAAAGTCTTTTATGTAAATTACTTTCATACAGAGAGCTGTTTCATTACATTTATTTTTTATGGATTTTATATGTTGGGAAACCCGTTTTTTTTTATTTTTGACGATTATTAGACAAAAATTAGCTGAACCAGCATAAGCGGCTCGGTTTTCCTTGTTTCTTCATTCTGAAACATGTGGTTATTTCAATTCCATGCTGTTTTGGCTTCGAGCAACCGTCAACTTCGGATCATTCCCCGCAGAACTACCTTGAACAAACGTTCAGTCTTTGCCTCATAGGTATGGTACGGAGTACCATGCCTATCCATATACCACATTAGCTTGTCATGGTCCTTGGCAGTGGCAGGCTGAATCTGGTATCCCTTGGGATTGCCTTCACACGTGTGAAGACGATCCCTCGGTGGTCTAATTAATGGGAGAAGGATTACTGACTGAACCTTCCTCCTGGCGGCGGGAAACTGTTCGACGTCCGGGCGGTCCCTGGTGTCAACAAGGACCTCGAACGCGTTGATTACAGTTGTGGGCCTGGTCGGGCGGTCACTCGATGGTTTCTTCGGATTCTTCTTCTGGATCCGGAACCCGTCGGGCGGAGGCGACTTTTCTGCTGCAGTGACGGTCTGTGTTGGTGTTAGGACCGGTGTAACAGCAATGTCTTCTTCCATTTTCGTGATTTCTCTCTTCTTTTTCTTCTTTCTCTTCTTAGGGTTGTCTTCCACATAGAAGGACATGGGCACGAACTGGAGTGGCTCATCCATCGGCACGACGTCATGATGGAGGAGGGTCCTCTACCTCGCAGTAACAACTTCGAAGAGTATACGCTTACAATGTCAACACACATCCGGAAAAAAAGGAAAAGTCAACGTATTTCATTCCCTTCCCAAGGGGGAGGGCGGGCTGCTCGTGCTTGAGCTCCTTCAGCCACAATCATGGATTCCCAGCATACATACATACGTTACGTATATATGAATGGTGGGATTAAGGATAGGTGTGGTCAGGATAGGATCGGAAGGAACGGAGTTAGGGTACACATCCAATGTATCCTTCCTTTTATATGTTTATCGAATTATGGTGGGAAATTATTCTTAGTTAGAGCGTTTTCACTTTATTGAGATTATCAGGTCTAAATTGTGGATGTGAAAGCATGTCAGCACAGTTAAGAAGCGCATATATAACATTCGTTTTAGATTTAATATAGTTCGAAGAATCAAAATTAAGGTTTGTTTCAGACCAAACTGTTTTAGTGTACCAATTAGTGATAATTTTATTACCATTATTGATTAAGGTAAGATCTAAGAAGTTAAGTGTTTAATTATTCTCGATTTCAATAGTAAACTTTATCCTTTGGTGATAATTATTGAAATGTGTAACTAGAAGGTCAATTTAATTTGGGCCCATTGGTAAATCACAATCATCGACATATCGTTTGTAACAATTGATTTTGTTGCTTCAAAGTTGTTTGTTTAAAATTTTATTTTCAATATGTTCAATGACTACATTGGCAATAACAGATGACAACAGGCTTCCCATAGCTCTATCAAAAATTGTATTGTAAAAGGAGCTTTTGTATTCCAAATCCGTTGAATCAAGGGCCGGTTCGGAGGTCCTAATAATATTGCTTTTTGAAAGATTCGAGAATTTATAGATGTCAGACCGTTTGTCTATAATACATTGATTGCCAACTCAGCTGGGACATTAGTGAATAAGGATTGAATATCTAAGATAATTAATTTAATATTATTTGGAATATGACGGTTTTTTAATAAACTTATGAATGTCACATTAGTCTTTGGTATGAAAAGGTTACACCAATAACATTATGTAATATTGGAAAGTTTTACATTTATAACCATCAATTACGTTATCATCTTTAATCTTCGGAATAATCTTAATTGGTCATTCTTTTAATTTTAATAATAAAAATATTCTTGCTTGTGAAAGTAATGTACACAAAACACTTTTAATCGAAATTAAATTATAAAAGTAGTATTATTAATGCAAGTAATATTTATTCTTACTTAAGTAGAAATTTATAATTTAGTTTAGCTTATAAACTAGTGTAATTAAAAATTATTATTAATTTTATTAAATACACAAATAAAAAGTTTACCTCTAGTCGAATTTGATCCTACGACTTGCACCACGCTAACCAACTGCGCTATCCAGATTCAAGCCCCAATCGATGTAAACTTTCCTGTATGTATGTAGAACTGATGTAAATTCTAAATATAAGTAAATTAATAGTCAAGTTGCTTTGGTATATGTGAATCCTTGTGATATTGCAAGCTCACACTCCACTAATATAAGTAATTTGATTGTAATCTCATTATAAACTGCTCCACATAAGTTAGGGATATTATGGAAAATTTGGTTTTTCAAAAGAAAAAAGATTTTTTCAGGCGATTTTAAGCTATTTCGTTTTTGAATGCTTGTTTTTTATCATAAAAAAAATTTTAAACAAAAAGACAAGAAAAAATGAAAATTAGATGAAAGTGACTAATAACTTAATTTCAAATTAATCAAAAAAGAAAGAAAATGATGCGCGGGCCTCAATGACAGCTTAGCAACGTCTTTGCGTGCTGATTACGAGATTATTAAAGCTTTCTTGCGGAATCTGTTGCCAGAGTTGTGGAAGCAAATTTCACAATTGTTCCATTGTTAGTGGTTGGGGATTATGATGATCCAAAGCTCTCTGCAACTGATGCCAAGCATGCTCTATCGGATTTAAATCAGGCGATAGAGCAGGAAAAGCTAAATGGGGAAATCCATTGGTTTCAATTGCATCCATAACTGCCACGGATGGGTGTGGATGAGCATTATCGTCCAAAAAAAGGAAACCTGGGCATCATGAAACACTGGCACAATGTTGTTGATCACCTGATTCAAATATACTTCTGAATTCATGTTTCCCGGAATAACCAGCAAGTCGGTACGGCCATCATAACAAATGCCTCCCCATACACAAACAGTGCCGCCTCTGAAAGGGTGAACTTCTTGTACTGATCGCTGATGTCTTGGCACTAAAGATTGTGTTCCACTCTTCTGTCCAATTGACACACTCTCTTGCCCATTCTAATCTTAGTCGCTTATGCTCGCGAGTCAATGGTACACTTCTAAAAAGTCGTCTAGAACGTAAATTGACATCCCATAAACGTCTTTTGACAGTTTCAGCTGATATTAATGTTCCTGTGGCTTCTGCGAGCCTCCTACTCAACATCTGACATGTGCTCAAAGTTTCTCGGCGTGCAGAAATGCTAACATATCGGTCTTCAGGAGGGGTAGTTATTGATAGTCGCTCAATTCTAGGTCTTTCTTTAACACATCCAGTTTCTTGAAAACGGTAAAAAGTCTATAAATGACACTTTGACTAACTTGAAAAAAAGTTGCTACGTCGTTGACCACCCTGTAGCAAACCAATTGCTCTATTAGCTTCGTCAGATGTTAATTTACGTCTAGGTATTAAGAATTAGCAACGCACAAAATTTTGATACCAAGTTTGCACAATAAGTCAACAAATTGACAAGCAAACCAAACAAACAATTGATTCGTTAGAAAGAGAAGAACTCACCACAGCGCTCTACTTTCAATATAATGCTAAATTTGTCCGTATCGCATGGGTATGGTAACTAGCAGCTTTAATAAGGTTATTTATGCATTTAATAGAATTAATAATAATTTTTAATTACATTTTTACTTTTGAACTTATTCGTTCATAACAAAACTTATAATAAAATATAAACTAGTGTATTTAGTGATACTACAGTGGTAATCGTTATTTCTTATACGTTAATGCTGAATTTATGAAGGATCTTTATTTTAATTGACAGCGTTGTCATACACGTTACAGAGTTTAGATGTTTGATTAAAAAGTGTCTTCTTTATTCATCATCACTATGCAGATTTAATGTTTTCCCGTTCTTATGATAATTTTCACATCATTTATTGCTTAATCTGCAAATTCTTTCATTTTACATAGATTTCTCGGTATGTGGTACAAAACCAATAAGGTGTTTCAACCTATATGCGTTTGTGGTCGCAACTTTGTTAAACCTTAAAATTATCGCTACTATAAATCAAATTTACTGTTTAAATTTTAGTAATAAGTGGATATATGTTAATGTAATAATGTTGTTCAATTATAATGTATGTTTTTGTAGACGGTTAACATAACTTTATATGTAGAGTGACACAGATAAAGTTCTCATCATATGGAATAATTTTTGACTAATGGGAGGTGAAATTTGACTCTGACGTCGTTGGTATTTGGAATTTGGTCCAAAATTACATAGAAAATTTCAACCTGTTGGTCTTGGGTGTCTGTCAAATTTGACATTAAAAAAAATAGATGGCCAAAAAATGCGTTTATTGCCAGAATTTAGAAAAACTTTATTTGAAAAAGTTGTTTCTGTTTTAATTTTAGGTATGTATTTTCAGACACCTACGTTAAATTTGATTTTTTTGCCAATTTTTGACCAATAGCAACCTCTTATCGAAATAAAAGCACAAGAAAACGAATGCTAGTCCATTTGATAATGAAATATTTAGCTGATGGTAATAAATTCATTTAAATTTATCGACCAAATTATTAATTTTGAAGTAAAAATAAATTTTGGTTGTAAAAAAATTGATGCTCATTTTTTCCAAGTTACATCACTGCTATATTATTATAAATTCTAAACACATAGGCACTAAAATTTGTACAAGTAGGCTATGAAAAACAAAAGTTTATGTTATTTTTGCATTTTAAAAATTGTAATTTCCAGTGTTTTGTATTTAGCAATAAAACACACACTTTTTATAAGTAACATGTGTTAAATAATTATACAAAACAAAACAATTTAGAACAAGAAAATATTACTGACAAGGCACGAATTAAAACAACAAACACGAACTACATCTCTGTATGTCTTCACGCTCTATGGAGACAATAGTCTTATTGCGCATTTTGTAAGTGTTGAGGATTAATGTTGGCACAACAGTTTGTAATTGTCTCTTCCAAATGCGCTAAGTTCACAAATGGCCTATGCTTATGCACATTTTGTTTAAGGTAACCCCACAAAAAAAGTCCAGGGGTGTCATATCTGGGGACATAGGTGGACAATAATTTTTACGATCTCGCCCTATAACTCTCCCACGAAATATTTGATTCAAGCAGTGTTTAACGTCATTCGTTTGGTGTATTGGTGCACGATCGAGCTAATACTACAAATCGTTTCTAGTACGTAAAGGTAAATTGTCTAAAAAGTTACTTAATTAATTCTCCAAAAAGTGGCCATATCTTTCTACCGTTAAATTCTCCCTGAATAAGAATGGTCCAACTAATTGATTGTTCTAATTTTGTGAACTCACGATCCCATTTGAACTAAAAGCTTCCTCGTGAGTCCACAGTATTTGATAAGGGAAACGATGATTTCGAAACTTTGCGTCACTGAAGTCAATTCTTTTACAACCACATGTTTTTTTTCCTTAAAAACTAATAATTGGATCGATAAATTTAAATCAATTTATTACAATCAGCTAAATAATACGGTAAAATTACTATTATTGTCCTAATTGTTCAATATTGATTCTGGGATTACTGGATAGGACAAGTAAAAAAATATAACTTTCTAGCAACGTTTCTTGTAATTATTTACGCTCCTTCGGGCTTAAATTTATAGTATTTCTTAAGTAATAAAGTTGTTGTCATTTTTGTGAGGTACGGTTAGGCATCTAATGAATTACTTTATTAACTTAACAACCATTAATTCGTCTTACCTGAGGTATTTGATTCCAATTTTTTAGATTTTAGATAGACAAATCTATTTTTAGTTATTAGCAATGTAGTCATTGCAATTTTTCATCTTTACTCGGCCAGGTATGAACTTTGAATCACCATTTTTTGACATGACGCGTAATTTAGTGCCAAAAAAATTCATAAGGTAGAATTTAAGTGTTAGATCAAATTTTTTCATTGTGTGAATAAGTAAGTATTTTTTAAAGAAAATTTAATTAGTATACATTTTTTTTATAAAGTTTTTTAATGTTGTAGGTTGCGGACCGCGAAAATTTTATTATTGTAATAAACGTTTGTCAAATAGCCATTGTTACCGCGATAGAAATGGTAGTGGATTTTTAATATCGTGATGATACATCGTAATTTGTTAATGTTTTCCGAATATTTTATTTAATGTATTTTTATGTAAGAAATGTGGGTATGTCTGTAATTGATGTTTGAGTAAAGGCTGAACAGAAAAAGCAAACACATGTTAGGGTAAAGAAACAGGTGTTCTGCCGAAACCGGCGTGACAAATTGTTGAAAATTTCTATACGCGCGATCTTGATATAAAAAAGTCAGTAATTAATTAGACACTGCAATCAAAGACGTCTTTGTTTGGTACTTGGAAACTCGAGACCTAAATGTAGGGTTCGTTACGGACGAATTCATACTTTTAAAAATAATCAATAATTAATATGACTGTTTCAACGCAAATTAATGTTTCTTGTTCTTTATCACCTTTCAAAGACGGGGGTTGATTTTCGGGAGTAGACATAGATAGTGGAAACCAGAGGGGAAGGTAGCTGCTGTTTAAATTTTGATTGAGCCGGACGCTTTGATAGGTTTGAATTAGAAACTTCCATTGTAAACAGTTTGCCTTTAAAATATTTCGTGCGTGTACATTTTCTTTTGAATTAGCCAAAACTAAATTGTCTTGACTTTCGGGTGTTAGTTGTAATGCGTTTTTCAAATATTAATCTATAAATAACCATCACCCTTTTTGAAGTTAAACGGCGCATCTTAACGATTTGTGTATGTGATCAATTCAAGTGTAAGGTAGGTGTTTTTATTTAAATTAAGGCTGGCAGCAAATAATTTTACAAGCCTATATATCATCTCGTCATTATTTGAGCTTTCATGTCCATGACGCCGAGGTTTTGTGTTGAGGCTAATTTAATTTACTTAAACTTAAGGAAAAGTATTATATCAATGTTTATAAAAACAGCGATAAATGCGTTTTAGTCACTGAAATTATTAACAGCCCTCCCATCACTACTACATTTATACAGGAACTCAATTAATTATTTTTTAAGGTTGTCAAATACTGTTTGTTTCTAGCTTCTTGTTCGGTTTATTGTTTTTTTGTTTTTTTTAGTTTTTATATATATATATTTTAGTCTTTATACAATTGCATAGATATTTATATGTATTTTTTTAAATTTTGATTTAACGTAATATTGGACCTTCTAATACTAGTTTATGCAATTGATGTTTTATAGTACATTTTAACGTTAAGTTGATTGTGTGTTAAATTCATAAGTTTTAATTTTATTTATCTTTCTTAATTACGGGCAATTGAGTTCATCTGATGATATAATTGATTATATGATATATATATATATATATATATATATATATAATATATATATATATATATATATATATATATATATTATATATATATATATATATATATATATATATATATTATTATATAATAAATATAGTATCTTTTTCTTTTTTATTGAAAATTAAAATTGCGGCACAATATTTGATTATTGCACAGCTAATGAAAAAATCTATATACATGTATATTTAATGAAAATACTAAACATGAAAAAGTGCATTATAATGTTTTCTTGGTATACAACTATTAAAAAATCAATATGCATGTAGTAATTAATGCATGTTGTAACTTCAGTTTAACACACCCATTGAATCTATATCCAAACTATATAGCCAAAATCAGTAAGAAACATTCATGTGTATTAACGTATGTTTCAATATATCCTTATTTAGGACTACAATCATAAGCACAAATAGTGATTGTTTTATAGTACACAAATGAAAGCAATTTTCGTATGAATAATTCCATAGGCAAATAAAATTAATCTGTATTCTTTCCCGTAGAAAGTTAACAAGTAACATAATTATATATGAATAATTTATACTAAAATTACATCCTATTGCAAATGCTTGAAAGTTACTCTTACTATGAACTTAGCTAAATGGGCAAGCTTGTTATATGTAAATAAGTGGGATCGTTAACCTCAACAATACAAATAACCTTAACCCAAAAAGGTTTAGGATTTCATTCACGAAAAAGCACAGGTTAAATGTATCAATTTATAAACAATATTCAAGTTTTGCCTGCGTATATGCCGAAATATAAAACACTAACAGTTTTAGTCACATTACCTTCGTAACAAGCGATATTATGCATTTAAGTACACTTAACCACAGGATAGGTTAGACCAATCATATTATCAAACGCGGCGTAATTATATATATATATATATATATATATATATATATATATATATATATATATATATATATATATATATATATATATATATATATATATACACATCATGCAATCATTATAGCGTTCGTACGTAATTCCTTAATTTGGCGTCACCTAGAACAAGACGTATTCTCTGACATTTTATTGAAGTATATAGATCATAGTCTATTCCATATGTTTCTATCTTTATTTTTACTATATACATAATTTCCGTACGTTTGACAACCATTCTGGAACCCATTAAAGTACTGCACTAAAAATCATTACGGCGTCTTGCTGCGTTGCATGTCCTCTTAATGTAACAAAGCAATCATTTTGGCATCTCGGATTAGAATATACATAATGTTGTTGTTTCAAACGTATAGTCGTCAATATATTTTAGTTAATGGTTTCTGAGCAATCAGTTTGACGTCTGCTTTCATATTATCCAAGAATTGTATGTATGCTTTCACAACTAAACTACACGATCATTTTTGCGTCTTAGTTTAAAACATACACAATGTTGACGTTGCAAACATACTGGCGTCTATATATTGCAATTAATAGTTTGTGCGTAATCAATTTTAACCGGCCATTTTGACGCCTTAGTTTAAAGTATACATATTGTTATTATTGCAGCATATGAGTGTCAAGGTGTTTATTCAAGGAATACATTCCTAGCAATCAGTTTGACGTCTACTATATTTTAACTAAAGCAATTCCCATTCTTACGAAAGTTTTCGTTTCTTGTATATGAGCAAGTTTTGGAAAAATAATGAAAATAACTATCTGAAAATAGAACACAGGTGAGGTATTATACATTTAAAGCGCTATCGATACATTTTTCTAATTTACTTTATATTAGCCACACAAACAGAGAGACGCACGCACGAAGTGGTGCATCGCGGACCCAATTCGTAGCCTTTTCGCGTTAGAAAGGGATAAAGCATACAAGTAGTCAACTTTATACAATATTTACAGAACTCGCTGTTTTATTTTTGAAGTTTTAATATTCATTCAACAAATACTATTATTGAATAGCAATGAAATGTAGTTTTATTTATCGTCCCAGGAAGTATGGAACAATGATTTCTACTGGCATTTCTGCACAGTGTTGTTTAAATGAGTACTTATAAGTGAGAGGTACGATATCTAACACATCTTAAAAAGATTTGCACTACTTTAATTTTACAAATCCTGATTTTTGTCATAATAAATAAAACAGGAGACAGTTAAAATGAGTAACAAATAAATTCGGCCACGATGGTGGGTTGAATTCACTAAGTGTAAGTTCAAAAAGCGAACTCTGTATATACGTCTCATGTTCTTTCATGGGAAAATAATGCGTAATATACTAGAAAACAATTCTTCTAACACATTATTAAAATGATCCACACCAAATATATAAGGTAAAACACATTACGCATACGTATAATGTTGAAGGAATCTCGGGATCTAACTCCCTCTATATTCCATTTCTCACGGCGTGTCTTTCGCACCCTAACTACGGAATATTCCCGCAGCAGCATACCATTACTATACGTTTTGCGCTCTCTTACTTACTATCGTGTATAGCATTAACAGTGACGAGTTTTGGTGCGTTACATTATTATCAAAGGTTAGACTCGTACAGGACAGATATCACTTTCGAAGGATACTTGTATTAAATTTGTCCAACATTTTCATGAAACCAAAAAGGTGAATGGTTTCCGTAGAGTTTGTATATCACCTCCATGTTAATTGCGCTGTTGTTAACAATAATTCTGTTAGAGATTTTAGTATTGATTCTTATAAGTATGAAGTTAATTTTGATTCGCACAGTATCTATTAATATACCTTTAAATAAAATCAATACAATAATAAGAGTTATTTAAATAGTTCACAATGTAGAAGAGATACATTTATCAAGTGTGGGTAAAATACTGGAAAGCAATGAATAACACAGCCCAACACATATTTTGGTGAAGGGGTTTTTGTAACTGTTTTTATGTAATGTTTGGGTGCAGAATCCAACACTGCCGTCAGAATTTTTCTATCAGATCTAGTTTCTGAGATATGCTATATTGACCTTTTTTTTAGAAAGAAATCATCTTATTTTTTAATTCTTATACATTTTACATTATTACTATTATATTTTTTGTAAGAGTCCTCTTATATCGTTACAGAATACCAGGTTATTTTCCTCAGAGTAAAACGGCAGCAGCTTCTGATCTCTTTTACGATAAAATGTAAGATTGGTATCTGGCTGAAGTAGATTCTTCTCATTTAATCTGGAGGCGAGTAATTCAGAAGACTCCTTTGAAAGGTTCAGGTCTCTAATGAGATCGTTCAGTTCTTGTTGACTGAAACGTTGAGAACTTCCTAAATTCGCTTCAAAATCACTGTCGTTTTCTGATTCTATACATTGCACTTCATCAAAGTTTGATGATTCTATATCTTCCGGGAGCCTAGGCAGACTGCTGAATGATGGAATGGGTATTTCATCACTATGCGGTACAGGCCTCTTAGTTGAGTCTAGATCAGGATATTTCCATTTCTGTCTATTGTTCCGATTGATGCCTTTGGTATTTACTAGACAAAAATAGCAGTCATCGTGATGGTTTCTTGATTCCCTCCAAACCATTGGTACTCCAAACTTTAGGCACTTTCTCTTTCCGATTGTCCACTGACGCAAATGTTCAACGCATGTTTTACATACGAAATGTGGCGCCCAAGATTTATCCTGGTCTCCCAAGTGAACGCCAAAATAGGCCAGATAACTTCTTTTCACAAACTCAGAAATAAGTTTTCTACTTTCTTGAAAAGTGTACTCGCCACATACATAGCAAAGAACGTCTGGATGATTCGCACAGCTACGTCTGCATTTGGATGCCATGATTTTAATTAAATGTTTTATCACTAAAGAATACCAAATGGTACCACAACTTTACCTATGTAAATTAAATAGGAAACTGTACCACGTACAGCAGAGATACGAGGTAATATAGCCGGGTATTAATTAGTTTTCGAGGGGGTAGCTATAAGAATGTTGGATTTTACGCTAATAAATAAATACCAAGTAACTCAAACTGGCTAATTAGATTCTAATGTCTTTATATAAACTGTTTCTAGTAAAGCAGAGATGTATACGAGGTAATATGGCGTACTGATTAGTTTTTGATAGGAGTATTGGAAAGTTGGGTTTTACACTAATGAATAAATAATACCAAATAACTCAAACTAGCTAATTAGACTCTAATGATCTAGGTATGAAATTTCACTTTTGTCCTCCAAAGATGTCATAATTTCATTATTTTTGCGTTTTATCAGAACTAAGATCAATTAACCCGTATCTCAAAAACTAGAGCTGCTACAAAAAAAAGCCAGGTATTTTTGGAATCATCACATCAAAAATATCCAAAATCAGTTCTTAGTTTTCCGGCACCAAGAAAAAAAATTTATTTTGTTGGGCTGTGTAATAGATGCTTGCCAGAAGTTCTGATTTGGTAAGATTAGCGTATTTCAGCCACTGTTATAATCAAACAAACAATTTGATGAATTTATATTCTTCTCTTTTTTAGTTATTTTACAAATTATAATATCTTCACAACCATTCAACCCAAATAAAATCTCTGGTTTGAACCCGTTTCGGGCGTGGGTGTTTTGTAAGTATAGTGGGTTAGGTTTGTAGAGCAGCCGTGGCTAAAACCTCGCCTTTTCGAAAATAAAGTCAAGTCTAAAATCTTTTTTTTAGGTTGGCTAAACTACTTTAAATTAATTAAAATTAACATTTGTTTTGATTTATTCAATGATTAATAAATGTTCAAACGCAATGTGTGCCTAGACTAAGTACAAATAAAATGACAACCATTTTCACTTTTATTTGGATTAAATATATGACAAATATATAAATCATATTCAGAAAAATGAGGTTATGTATATTATTTTAAATTGACATTTGATGGTTGGATCTAACTTTTTTTTTTCAACCGGTAGAATACGTATGTACAAAAACATACAATGTATCATTTACACCTGGTTTATTTATTAAGCTGATGCATAAGCAGTGGCGTTTTTTTTAATTTAAAAGTTGGCTCTGAAATAACAATATTTTGATTGCTCAATATTCAGCTTGTCAGATAATTAGTAGTTCTGTCATATAGTGTATTTGCTTTTGTATTTCGTTCTTAATTGTTAAAGTTTAAAGTTATTATAATGGAATGTCAAGTAGACAAACACCAGCATTACCGACATTATCTTTTTTTTGGGTTTAATCGAGGTGCCAAAGCCATTGAAGCTGCTCTTGAAATTTCCGATGTTTATGGTGAAGATGCAATGCCTGTTAGGACGGTGGAAAACTGGTTTAAGCGTAATTTTCGACCTTAATGATATGGATCGTTCAGGACATCCTGTTAGATTCGATGAAGAGCGATCGAACTGACTTCTTCATTAAAATTCACGCCAATCAACTATGGAGTCGGCCTAGGAAGTGTAATGTGACCAATCAACGATATGTCGACATCTGATATCCTTAGAAAATGTTCAGAAACTTGGCGCTTGGATTCCTCATGTTTTGAGCGAGAACAACAAAAATCAACATTCCACAATTTCCGCTAGATTGCTCGCTCGGAATCGTGATACTCATGGTCGCAATCAGAGGTTCCTCTACCGAATCGTTACCGGCGACCAGAAATGGTGTTTGTATGTGAATATGAAGCAGAGAAAGCAGTGGCTCCCAATGCACAATATCTTCACCCTCGAAAGGCGATGTTATGCGTTTGGTGGGACTGGGAAGGTATCATTCACTATGAATTGCTTGGGCGTAACCGAACAGTCAATGTAGAACAAACGCATCGCCTCTACGAAGTTATTCAGGAAAAACGACCCCATCGGCAGCATGACCTTCTTCTTCATTACGACAACGCTCGTCCGCACATTGCTAATATGACAAATAGAGCAATTCAAACGCTTGGTTGGGAAGTATTGCCACACACTCCATGTTCTCCTGATTTGTTCCCGTCAGATTTTCACCTATTTCGATCACTTTCGAACAGTTTGCGGGGTATTTCGTTCAATAATGATGTGGAATTACGGACTTGGCTGGATCATTTTTTTTAGTCAAGTCCGAACGATTTTTACCGTAGAGGTATCAAGAAACTTGTTGAACGCTGGGAGGATGTTGTTAATAATAACGGAGAATATATAATTGATTAATATGTTTTTTTTGTAATAAAATATATATTTTTTAAAAATAAAAAACGCCATTGCTTATTCATAACCCTGATACATCATGAGATTATAATCGGTAAAAGTGAAATAACCGCCTTGTGCCGGATTATTGTATAAATTGAGCGTACGTTCCTCCATCTTTGCGCTATATAACCGAAACGGCTAATCGCGCGAAAAAAATTCAAGTTATCAATCTTGTAGTGAAATTGATTAGCTATAACTTTTATGATAGCTTTTAATGGCATACGATGCATAGTAAGCGAGTAATTCTCAAAAAACTCAAAATCGCGGCTTTGACGTCCGATATCTCAAAATGCTCCAGTGATTTTTTTTTTGGTTGGGGTTTCTACCCAACTTTATAATGACAAAATAAAGGTCTGTGCAAAAAGTCAGCTCAGTACTATAAATTTCGCAGGAAAATATTAACGTGACTTTACTAAAACGTATTCTTTGTATTCGTACACGCACAAATGACTAGATAATTTTTAAAACGCTTAACACGTGTAACACCGTCGAAAATTCGATATCATCTTTTCCCGAAAATAGTAGTTTCCTTGTGTGCTGCGCGAATAATGAAGTAAAATATGTCTTATACGGATCTAAAAATCACATACTTGTAACGGTTTAACATTCGTAAGCTACATTTATTCATTTCGAATACGTTAGAGCAGAACGGGGTATATTAAACCAGAAATGCCATTTAAAAAGTCACCCTTTTGAAATTATGGTAATAATGTCATTTCAACGTAAGTAAATAATAAGTAAATTTTACATTGAATTATGCCAAGTGGTACTGTTCGAGTAAATACTGGGTGTGCCAAGCACAACTACTCATACAAAACAACCGTCATAGTTAGCTACCTATGACAAAACTGTAAAACACGTCAACCATCGATTGACGGTAGCCATGCTTTCAGGACTCACTGGTATACCCTCCTATATCCTCCATCCTACAAAATTACACTCCGAGAATTTCAAATTATGCAATGGACAATACGAAACCTACCTATTTGTATTTTTAATTTTTTTTGCATTTATATTTAAGAACAATTAATTTTATTATTTTCGGGGAGAATAAATATAATGGTGTACCAGTGAACCTTTCATCTCCCACTCATTAGAAACCATGGGTAATCAGTTTTACAGTTCACCCCCAAGTGTCACCTTGACAATTATTTGAAGTGCATGACGTAGCGAATCTTGCTTGGAACACGCAGAATATATACATATACACACACACACACACACACACACACACACACACACACACACAATATATATATATATATATATATATATATATATATATATATATATAAATATATACATATATACACTGTGTCCGTAAAGTATGGAACAAATTAATTTTTAGCTAAACAGACCATTTTAAGAAATAATCCTGAAACACGACGATTTTTGATTTTAATTTACCGTATTTTAAAATAATAATCTAATCCTTTTTGGAATCAGCCCAGCTAGAGCAATCCGAAAAGTGAAACAAAATGGGGGTGTTCCATTTCAAAAAAAATGGCGGTGACGTCATTACTCGAAAGTAATTCACCCTGTATATTAGTTTATTATTTTAACATACGGTAAATTAAAATCAAAAATCGACGTGTTTCAGGATTATTTCTTAAAATGGTCTGTTTAGCTAAAAATTAATTTGTTCCATACTTTACGGACACAGTGTATATATACGACCTCAAAATACGATAAAAAAATATTTAGAAATAGCGCTATGATGGCAAAGTGCTGAACTAGTTTGTATATTTTACGTATTACACGATTTTAGCGTCAACAAGTTTTTAAAAATCTCAACTTAGGAGTATGGAATGGGACCCATGCTCAGAATGAGTATTATAGGATGTTATTGGAAACTGCTGCCAACGAAGCTCCTCTAATACTCATACCAAGAAAATTACTAAAGATTGTAGTCTGACGTCCATGTACAGACGCCACTTTGAAAAGTGCAGCCAAATTGATGGCAAATGTCAAACTGATGGACGAAAAATGATAACATGACATATCTAATATACAGAGGGTGTTCCATTTGAGATAAGGAAGATATAATTCGAATGTATTAATAACATAACCGAAATATCTGAATACCCAGTAAAGTATTTTTCGTCATTAAATTGCTAAATAAATCAACGAAACAGCCTATTTTCGAGATACTGAAGCAGTTTTGACAAAATTAGTTTCGTTTGGTAACAATTAATTTTTTTCTAAAACTTTGGAATTTAAGAAAAATGAAAATAAATCAAAACGCTCTGTATTTAGGTATAGCGGACCTTAACGAAAGTCTACTTTATTTTTCATAATTAACTAAAAATGTGGGCATTCCATATATATATATATATATATATATATATATATATATATATATATAATATAATTACTCAGATAAACTTATTGAGGATAGCAGTCAATCAATATTGGTGTTTATTAATTTAAAAACTCCTTAATTTAATCAAACAAACGTTACAATTACGTAATAAATAATAGTAGTCATATAGGGCAGAGTTCTGACTCACTTTTAGTGGGAAATTTAAATTTGAAGCTCAGGTTCTGGATCACTCGCCCTCTGGTGCTAAAAGATCTAAAAATGGAATCAGTTGATAGAAACAAGAAGAACAAATGTTTATGCACAATTGAGTCAAGCTCTTCCAGGTCAAAATTTATTGGTATCATATTACAATTCTTAGAAATCTAAAAAAATATAATTATTTCATGGAGCGCCATCTTGGTGAAAAAACATGTTTTGCAGAGTAACTAGTGGAAGTTTCATAATTTCTTCCGCTACATTAGCTTGTAAGTGGTTCAAATATCTCGCGGAATTAAAAAATATAAATCTGAACAAAAAACAGTATTCCTACGATTAAAAGCCCACAGCCAGTACCTCAACTCTCATCAGACCAAAGGATTTTTAAGGAAAAGATCAATATCTCGTTATTTTTTCGAATAAAGCACTGCCATTCTTCTAATCGCATCTCCATTCTTTGCATAACCAAATCTTCTTTACTTTCATCTGAACCTTTGTTCTTCTTAACCTTTGCAAAACTGCCGTAAGCTACAAGAGTGTTTTCAGACGCTTAAACATAGCTCTGCCAGGTTATCGACCTTTGAGTATTTATCGAAACACATTTCTTCAGCTTTCGCGTCACTTCTCCGTTTCTGCGACAGAGAATAAAACGCTCCGAAATATCATGTTTGTGACTATTTGAAAATTTATTCATTTTATTAAACTGACAATTTATTAACTGCACACAATGGACACTAACAATACATTCTATTTTGACAGTTGCAAGAGAGAGAATTTAATAAAAATATCAAAGTCTACCACCACGAAATCCAAATTTTGTTATTTTCTATTACTCATCTTGATTCAACATATAGGTTATTCACGGTTGAAGAGCATTTCTAATGAGAATCTCATAAATGCATAAATTCAATATGGCCGTTCGCAACATAGTAGATGTAGATTTCTTTTGGTACCATTCTTAAAATCCTTTATCTTGAAAATTTGACAACCTTAGCTTCCATAATAAAGAGAAATGTGATATTTTTTGGAAAAATGCACATTTTTGCTTTTCACCCTGTATCTACATAACAGTATCGATTTGAAATAAAATAAACAAACGTTATTCTTGGGCAGACAAGTACGCAACTGTTATATATATATATATATATATATATATATATATATATATATATATATATATATATATATATATATATATATATATATATATATATATATATATATATATATATCAATATATAATCTATTTTTTTTACCTCCTAGATTTGGGATGTTTTATCATTACACCATACGTATGCTGGAATTAGACGGTTCTCACTAACCTCAAATCTGATTATATGTCAAAATTAATTTAACAGTTGCCTCATTTAACTGAAATGGATAGCAACCACGGATCACTGTATAATAATAGAAGGAGCCTATTGAATTTTCAGTGAAGAAGTAGTGTTGCGCCGTATTATAACTTACCCATAAATTTATTCTGGGGTGTCTTTCTATTAGAATAAAAGATTTCATGAAGTTTCACAAAATCATTTGATATAAATGTAAAAAAATTATCATTTGTAATACTTAAAAAAAGGCAACATAAATCAATCATGTGAAAATAAAAAAAATTAATCAAATTTGACGTTAGTGAAAAATATTATACCAACTTTGTAAAAATAACTCCAAAATCTAGGAGGCAAATAAAAAAAATAGATTTATATATATATATATATATATATATATACTATGTCCCCGGATCGACTTTAAAAGGGAAAATTCTCTTATTTTTGATTTCTCAGAAAATTTCATTCTTGATGATTTGCCCTGCTTGTTTAAAAACCCTCGAAACATAAATTACTTTTTATTTTACTCGTACGGTTCTCGAGATAATAGCATTTTTCTTGAAAAATTGGAATGTTTTTCCTAATTTTTAGAAGTAACTTTAGTAGGCGGATTTCATTGAAAAACACCACTGACAGAAATTGTCAAATGCGATCATTCTGTTGAACTGCAAATTAATTCATGCTAATTTGAATTGTATGCTATAATGTTGACTTTACAACAAAGAATTTATCTAATTCAATGTTACGGAACTGGGGAAGAGTGCTATCGAGTTGTTATCAGAAAATTCAACCAAAAATACCCGGAGGTTGCCATTTCGAATGCCGGAGCAAAAAACTTGGTAACTAAATTCCTTCAAACAGGCTCGGTTTTAAACCTAAAGAAGCCAAAGAAGTTGTTCGATGAAGAAGATGCTGCTACTGTTCTCGCCGTTCATTCCGCAACAGAAGTTCCAAGGTTGTCTTTAAGAAGGAGGGCACTACGAATTGGGATAGGTAAATCTCATTTACAAAGAATCTTCAAAGAGAACAAAATTTTACCATTTAAGCCGCAATTTAGGCAAACTTTAGAGAACGGTGATGAAGCCAAACGTCTGGATTTTTGTTTGGAAATGGACAATAGAGTTTTGGAAGATTCAAATTTTCATAAACGAATAATGTTCTCCGATGAATCGACCTTTTCAACTAACGGAGTCGTTTCCTCCCAACATTGCCGTTACTGGAGTAGGACGAATCCAAACTTCCGAATTGCTAGTCGCAGACAATGTTTGAAAAAAGTTAATGTGTGGTGTGCGGTTTCGTACCACGAAATTATTGGCCCATATTTTTTTGATCAAAATTTAAACCGATATTCATATTTGGATGAATTGCCATTGAACTACCAAATTGAAATGTTCTTCCAGCACGATGGGTGCCCTGCTCATTATGCCGGTACTGTTCGCCAGTGGCTCAATACAGAGTTCTATGATAACTGGATAGGAAGAGATGGTCCCATTTTATGGCCGCCGAGAAATCCTGATCTCACAATAATGGACTTTATCTGTGTGGTCGTTTAAAACAAATTGTGTACAGTGAGCCATTAGACAATGATGAAGAGCAATTGAAAAATAGGATACGGAATGCTATCCAGTCCCTTTCAATCGAAGAAATAAGGCGCAGTTTCAATGAATTCAGAGCTCGCATTGACGTGCGAAAAAAGGAGGAGCATTATTCGAATAGAAAATTAATAGTTCAGTTTTTTGAGAATTTTATTTCATTTTACCATCAATTGTTAAATTTATTAATTAAAACTTGCGAGACCAATTTGATTTTTCCTTTGAAACAAATCAATTTACTTCAAAAAATTACGAAAAGCTCGAATTTTTCAAGAAAAATGATATTATCACGAGAACCGTTTTAGTTAAATAGCAAGTAATTTGTGTTTCGGGGGTTTGAAAACAAGCAGGGCAAATCAGCAAGAATGAAATTTTCTGAGAAATCAAAAATAAGAGAATTTTCCCTCTTTCAAAGTCGATCCGGGGGCATACTGTGTGTATATATATATTGAGTGTCCTCAAACTCTTTTCACAAAAGAAAACTGCAGATTGTAGAGCTGATTTTATGTCGATTTAACGTAAATTACCTCAATACAAAAATATTTCCTAAGAGAGCTGGAGCTCTTGGAAGATGGCGCCCTAACATCGGTTTAATTCAAATATCTTCAAAATGGTTTCCCATTAAATGATAGCGTTCTTTACATTTATTTAGTGGAATCTGCCCAATCGTATGGCGTGAACATGATATTTAAGATAAGCGGCTCGTCTGGGCGGGGCATTGGACATTGCTATTCATAAGTTTTTTGTTTTTAAAAATTTCGCAATTTTAAAATAAATTTTAAAATTCCGACTTTTCATAAAAGAATGGTGCTCTTGTCTGTAGTCGCTACGACGCACCGTTTTCGAAATAAATCTATTTGAATTTTTCGTATGTTAATCATACTTTTATAAAATTAACTAACGAATTCATTTACAATTATGAAAGATGTCTAAGGAAAATAAACAAAATAACAATTACGTGAACGTCAAAATAACTAGTATAACAAATACTAGTTGAGGTTAAACTGTCAAATAAGTTTTAAGAGAATGATTTGTTACTGTTTAGTTGCATAATCGTAAACACAAAAAGTTGAATATTGTTAGAATGGTTTTAGTAACGAAGAATATGTATATATATATATATATATATATATATATATATATATATATATATATATATATGTATCACCTATATATATTATATAATTTTTTTTTTAAATATCGTCATAACGGTTTATTAAAATAATCCAAAACTTTAGGTGGTATTTCTAATAAGGGTCTTTCATAACTATAAGTTTATTTCGATAGATTATGTAAGCCAGTGGCGGAGAAACAGGGAGCACGTGTGCGAACGTAGAAACTTAAACCAACCTAACAATCCTGAGCGATATGTATATATATATATATATATATATATATATATATATATATATATATATATATATATATATATATATATATATATATGGCTCAGGACTGTTTAACCATTGCAAGCATATCCACTCATCTATAATGACGTAATTATAAAAAAAAATTGGCCCAACTTGTATAGAATCGTCAAAATTTAGTTTTAAAATTTTCTATGTGGGGGCGCTTGCGTTAATATTGGGGAATACGTGTATATGAAATTTGTATAACCTTCCTAAGCCATTAAATGTGGCAACATAGACTTAATGTAATTTTTGTCATTTTCGTGGTGTATTTAAATGGCCGCGCATGGTGCGGTTTTGTGCATAACACGTGTGTGCGGCTTGTAGTTACCTATGTGAAATACTTCTTCATTTGTCATGCGTCAAAGAACTACATTGTCAGAAGATACTTTTATAATTGTAGTCTCATAATATGTGTAAAATTGTACTTTCCGAGGCGTATACTTCTACCAGATTTTTCAGGTTCCACTTGCAGCATGCATTTATGAAATGTATAAGCTTGTGAGTGAGGAAACCATAGCCAAACTTCAACAGTAACAAACTCATAAAATTCTTTTAATTGTTTAATTCGAACAGTATAACTATAGAAATAGCCATATATTTTTAAGAATAATTTCATGGATGTCGAATGTCAATAGACAAGCAAAGAGTCTGCTGATGTTTGAATACAGTTATGAAAGATATGAGCAGCACAGTTCATCCCTGCTAAAAGTGTTTTAAGTAACTCCTGATCTTTATTAAAGCCTTTTTTTGGACATGTCTTGCTGCTCCTCCAAAATTGCAATTTGTATTGTCAGTGCATAATGCCATTACTTTTGTTGTTAATTCGTGTGTGTCAACCGTTTTAATAATACATTTAGATACGTCTGAAGCTTCACCTGGAAGATCTTAAACTTCTTGTACTTGAATGCCATTGTCTTTCATAAAATATCTTATGAGTACAGGACAAATTTTTGCGCTCCTGTAATTTGAACAGCATGATGGTTACAAAATCTTTTGGTATGTAACAAGCAATACTTTCAGATTTGGTTCTAGTACATGCCAATTGTTGTTGGAAGCAACTTTTTATTAGCTTAGTGGAGCAATCCCTAGAACGAAACGACTGATTGTGGATCACATTGTGGTATGACCTAGTACACTCAATCTCATCTAGCTTTTGTTCTTCATTTCCAAATATGTCTTTACGAAAAAAAGACATTTTGCTACTACTGGAAGCAGCATTTTTTTCTATGATTAACGGTCGTTGTGTGTCGAACAATATCCCCTTTTCCACCATGTGCAAGTGAAAACTATACATAGCATTTTAAGCACTCTACATCACTATCTGAGGTTGTCTTCTTAATAAATGGATACTCACTTTCCAAATCTCTATTAATTGTACACCTTCTTTTTGGCATCTTCTGATTTTCTACCGTGATAGGTATAAACTACATTACAACGATTATTTATTTAATTAATTGCGTATCCATATCTGTGATGTACAAGGTGATATTAAATTACACCTTAGAACCTTCAAAGAGGTGTAGTATGGCTCATTAGTGTTTGACTGAGTCATATTTACCTATTTCCAAAAATCAACCGTTTTCTAGATATTTGGGATACTGTAATTTTGTAGTAATTCCCATTTTCGTTCAGTTTCCGCCGGTTCTGTAAGAATCGATCCTTTAAAAAAAAAATTTTAGTCCAGTTTTCAATAGTAGAATATGTACCTATTTCACTTAAAAAAAGCAAAATTATGATGAATATGCCTATAACAAGAAAATTGTAGAGATTTAAAATCAGAATGTGAAAGAAACCAAAATCAATTTCAAATATTCTATTGCTTATATTAAACTATTCTCTACATGTAGTGTTAAAATGGCCTAAAAAACTAGCTTTTATTTTCCGATTAAACCATTTTTGTCAAAATTCGTTCAATAGTTCCATCCGAAAAAGCTTCCCAGCCGCGCTACCTCTCGAAACTTCTAAATTCAGAATAATAAATCATTGAAGCCTTGATTCAATAGAACCGAGAATTGTATTCAATAATTTTACATTTTGTGTTCAAAATGACCACCGTTTCTTACACAAGTCCGAGCTCCCATTCTTATTCCTTGACAAGTAATTTTTTTTTCAAAATCAACTTTATTCTTCACGCTCGTTCTTGTGCGGTTTCTATGAATGCTCACGAGTATAAATTTCTGTCTAATAAACCAATTTGTGCAGTCTTCCCCATATATGAACATCTAAAGGCCTTAAATTCGGGCTTCTACACAGCCACACAATTGTCCACCTATCCACCGGTTTGGAAACCTTTCATTCAACAACGCACGAACATTTAGACAATAATGTACTGGACGACCATCGTGTTGGAAAATTATATGTTGTCCGTCAATGATATGTGTATCATCCAGAAATTCTTCAAATCCTTCTCCTGTCAAAACGTTAGGAAGAAAATGGGACCTATCAATTTATTACTTCTGGAAGTGAGAAACACCCATTGTAGTTATGGTTGTCTTAGGTGACTGTTTATTGCTCCAGGGCATAAGCCAAATAGAACCCAACCAGTAAGTTGTGTCGGGAATACCCAAACGTCTTACGTGATTTAACCTCAGTGTTTTAGGTAGAAATGGAGCCAATAACAAAGAAATCTCCTTGAATTATCTTCGAGGTAGAGTTGGCCTAAGACATCGTTTCTCGCGTTAATGATCAGTGGTGAGGAAAATGTACTGCCAGCATATTAATGAATCCCAGTTTCGAGAAGTATACATGTACAGGTGAAGAATCGATTGCGGCATAATACATGGAAAGAACGTAGATAAGAAACTAAAACTAAATAAGTCAAAGTCTTAGTTACGAGACTAGCAAAAGTTGTGAAAACTTTAAATATATAAATAATAACATGAATGGTGTAGTAACATTTTGGAGACTTATCTGCTAAAGAGACGAAAGAGCATGCAGATTTTAAGGAAATTTAATATCCGTATAAACCGAAAGACTAAACTTAACATTAAGTGAATGTTAGGAAATTAAACTAAACGTAAACTTATATCATGTCTAACTTTTATCACTAGATATCAAATATTAATAAATTTGTCAGAAGTAAAGTGTGTTTCCTACCAACTGGTAGGTAAAATTTTCAAAATGTGAAACAGAATTACGAGTAATAACTAAAACCGTAACACAATTTGCAATATTATGCATTTAAGTATAAATGAATAGGTTGCACTTTTTCCTAAAATCCAATCAGTTGTTTTAGTAATTACTTAATAACTTGGAATATGCCAACGCGGCATAATTGAAACAAAATGCATTTCCGCTTATACCAACAATGAAATAACTCCGTTACATGCAAATTTATTTAATTTAAACTTTAGCCTTTGCATATTCTATTTGTTCGTTTGGCTCATACTTAATCCATTATAAGCATTGTTATACAATAAACTAAATGTCTTGGTAATCATGGGATGAAAGCTTTAGTGGTGTAAATTAACCTATTTTAATTATCCTGCTTAAATGTAATTAAGAAATTGCTTATCCTTTTTTTTAACTTTAGAGGCTGATAAAAATACAAATCTCACTGTATTTCATTTTAGTTGATAAAATCATTAACAATTGCGTCGGTAGTTATACAGATTCAATTCTCTCTTTCATTTGCCCATAACATTTTTCACAAACTCTTCTACCCCTTTTGCCACTTAGTGGAGATTTTCCAATGTAATCTTGACATTAAGAATATGCTGAAGGATAGTCGCATTTTGAGAATAGGTGTGTCTTCCTGTTTAGGACTTTGTTTCTGCACCTTAAGTTGCAGTCTAGATTTTCTGTAGTGTTAATTAGTAGTGCCTTTTTTGTAGTAGTACAGAGCAGTTACAACTGCCACTATGGCGTAATTCTTACAATGGTTGGGTTTATCTAAATTATATTCGCCTACAGTTAAGTCAAATACGATTTGAATTACAGGGGTCAAATTAATCTGTAATAAGTATGATTTAATTACATATACCACAATTCTACTATTTGTTTAAAAACGATTTTTAAAAAAAGTAACTTCCTTGTCGGGGATTGGACCTCTCCTTCATTGCATACGTGTCTGATCAATTGACCGTATGGCTATAAGCACTATATATATATATATATATATATATATATATATATATATATATATATATGTTTCATTTAGATTTCCAAGTATTATTAATCAGATATTTTTTTTGAAACTTGTGTAATAAACGTACAAATTAATTCAACGTTTCGGGAACGTCAAAATAAATTCTTGACAAAGGAACAAAGGACGTTCGAAACGTTGAATTAATTTGTACGTTTATTCACAAGTTTCAAAGAAAAATGTCTGATTTAAATATATATATATATATATATATATATATATATATATATATATATATATATATATACGGTGAGCGCTAAATTATGGAATAAATTCAATAATTCTTAAATCGGCAACTTCAAGAAAATCCGATACCCGTCGATTTTTATTTTAGACGCGCGGTTTGTTCAGGTTATTAATTTATTTTTGAGGTTAGCTATGTAAACGTGATGACGTCATTGATGATTTTCTTTAATGGAAAGGGGAGGTGTTGCAATGGAACCTTTGAGAGATCTTTTAACTATCTAATCAGTCGTAGCAATACTTTTGAGTATTTGCGTTACGTATACAGGGTCATTCAAGATTATTGTTGTTCTATAAAAAATACAAGCGAACTAAAAGAGACAACTATTCCAAATTTGGTATGTAGACATAATTGGTCATGATCTATCTTTTAAAACTATTTTCAAAAGCGCAACGTTGCACTTCTACCAGAAACCCAAGGCAACTTTGAAAATTCAAATTGAATACCCTGTATGTTATTGCATTTTAGGATTCTGCATAAAATTCAAAGCAACTTTTGTTAATATTTCCCTATACCCGTCTCTAAGCGTTACATAAATGACCTCTAAAATAAAATAATAATCTGACTAACCGCACACTTAAAAATAAAAATCGACTGGTTTCGGAATTTTTTTCTGATTCTGTTTGGTTTGAAAGTTCTGTCGTAATAATCTTTGGAAAAAAACTGATTCACTTCATATGTCGAGCAGTTTATTATCAAGAATACAGTAAGCACATTAAAAATGATAGCGAAAAGAAATATCAGTTATGATTGGATGTGAATATAGAACCGGAACGCAACTACAAGTATGTAACTTATCTAATACAAAATATCCTAACAAACCAAATCAGACAATCGACAGTTAGTAAAATTGAAAAAAAAATAGGGAAACTGGTTACGTTAAACACGTTGCAAACACTGGTCATTTACAAATAAACGAAAATGTAAAATTAAATTAATTAACACAGGTAAGTAAGTACCTATTATTATCACAAAACAGAGAAAAAATAGTTTAACGTTGTAGAATTGTTTGTAACTCAATTTAAATGTTCAAATTGCCAACCTCCTACTTCTTGGCAGTAATTGAACCGATGACCACAAGCTTCTTGAACATTGTGGATCATTTGTGGACTAATCTTACGCATTCCTAATCTAATTCTATTTTTTAAATCTTACAGATTTCGTGGTTTCTCAACCTATACTTTAGATTTTAAATAGCCCAATAGAAAAAAATCAAGAGGTGTAAGATCTAGAGATCTTGGGGGCCACTCTATAGATCCTCGTCTACCAATCCATCTACCTGGAAAAGTTATGTTTAAAAAATCGCGAACAGGACGTGTATAGTGAGGAGGTGCACCATCTTGCTGAAACCATATATTATCATTTGGTAAATCAGGGTCATTTTCATTTGGGAAAATTACTGCAATGGCAGCTACAAGTTCATATTGTATGAATTCCAGATATCGTTGCCCTGTAAGAGTTTCATCGAAGAAAAGGGACCAATGTTTCTGTTCTCTACTATCCCCGCCCAGACATTCACTTTTTGAGGATACTGAGTGTGTAACTCATTCATCCAGTGAGGATTCTCTTTACTCCAATATCTACAGTTTTGTCGATTCATTGTACCATTTAAGGAAAATGTAGCTTCATCCGAAAAAAGAATTTGACGAAGGAATCCTGAATTGCGGTTACGTAAGTCTTGCATGACTTCACAAAACTGCATTCGGCGGTCCGGATCATCTTCATTGAGTTCATGCACATTCTGGATTTTATACGGATGGTATTTCTCCTTTTTAAGTACACATAACACCGACCTTTGTGAAATGCCTTTATCAGCTACAATTGCTCTGGAACTACTATGAGGATTTTCTACCAAACTTAACAACACATCAAGTTTTACATTTTCGTTCATTTTTGGACGACCAGCATTTGCAATGTGTTTAACGTGACCAGTTTCCCTAAATTTTCTCTCAATTTTACTAACTGTTGATTGTCCGATAGGTGTATCAGGATATTTTGTATTAAACAAGTTACATACTTGTAGTTGCGTTATGGTTTTATCTCCACATCTAATCATAATTAATACTTCAATTCCTTGTGTTTCACTTAATGGTGCCATTATTATTAATTAATTGTCAGTTATTCACTTAGTACAAATACATACAATATAATACCATTAAGTACTGAAGTAAGTAGTAAGTGTCTTAAATTTGACTCGTGCCAACTCGATATCTAAAAAATCTATTCTTTTTGCTACTTTCTTTTTGTTGTCAGTTTTAAACTGAATTATTTCTGTATTCTTGATACTAAACTGCTCAACATATGAAGTGAATCAGTTTTTTTCCAAAGATTATTGTGAAATAACTTTCAAACCAAATAAAATCAGAAAAAATTCCGAAACCAGTCGATTTTTATTTTTAAGTGTGCGGTTGGTCAGATTATTATTTTATTTTAGAGGTCATTTATGTAACGCTTAGAGACGGGTATAGGGTATTCAATTTGCATTTTCAAAGTTGTCTTGGGTTTCTGGTAGAAGTGGCAATGTTGCACTTTTGAAAACAGTTTTAAAAGATAGATCATGACCTATTATGTCTACATACCAAATTTGGAATAATTGTCTTTTTTAGTTCGCTTGTATTTTTATAGAACAATAATCTTGAATCATCCTGTATACGTAACGCAAATACTCAGAACTATTGCTACGACTGCCTAGATATTTAAAGGATTTCTCAAAAGTTCCATTGCAACACCTCCCCTTTCCAGTAAAGAAAATCATCAATGACGTCATCACGCTTACATAGATAACCTCAAAAATAAATAATAACCTGAACAACCGCGCGTCTAAAAATAAAAATCGACGGGTATCGGGATTTTTCTCTGAAGTTGCCGATTTAAGAATTATTGAATTTATTCCATAATTTAGCCGCTCACGGTATATACATATATACATCTATATGTATATATATATATATATATATATATATATATATATATATATATATATATATATATATATATATATATATATATATATATATATATATATATATATATATATATATATATATATTATGCTTTTACGATAAGATCAAAATTGCGTCATACAACAACTGATTCACTGTTTCTATAAAGCAATATTTTTCATTAGTTTACAAATAAATCAGTCTTTTTCGTTTATGTGATATTGCTCAACCTTGCAAACTGTTACCAACACTTAAGAACTAAATTTTCCTGGTTGCACTGGGTTCCATGTACAGACAGAGTTTAGAAAATTAGAACCGTTACATTGCTTGCACTTTTCACCAAGTATGAAGTCATTTTCAATCGTAAAAAGCCCATATAACGTTCATTGGTAGCACATTACAGATTCTTCATTTTGTCCATTTCTAGTTCGACAATCGAGCAGAAACCACGTATACATGCGTTATTCTATATTACACACACCCACACTCGCACACATAAGCACATACACACAGACGCTCACGCATACACGCGCACACCCAAATACACGCGCGCGCACTCACCACACGCACACGGACGCACGCACGCAGGCACCCAACCATCCACCCGACCAACCAATCAGCAAACTAACCCTCACACGCACACGCACACGTACACGCGCACGCGTACGCACACGCACACTCACACGCACACGCACACGCACACGCACACGCACACGCACACGCACACGCACACGCACACGCACACGCACACGCACCCACGCACACGCACACCAACCCACACCACACCATACCACCACACCACCCACACCACACCCACACGCACGCACGCGAACACACACACACACACAAACACAAACACAAACACAAACACAAACACAAACGCAAACGCAAACGCAAACACAAACACAAACACAAACACAAACACAAACACAAACACAAACACAAACGCAAACGCAAACGCAAACGCAAACGCAAACGCAAACGCAAACGCAAACGCAAACGCAAACGCAAACGCAAACGCAAACGCAAACGCAAACGCAAACGCAAACGCAAACGCAAACGCAAACGCAAACGCAAACGCAAACGCAAACGCAAACAACAAACCAAACACACACACACAACACACACACACACACACAACACACACACAACCCATCACACACACACACACACACACACACACACACACACACACACACACACACACACACACACACACACACACACACACACACACACACACACACACACACACAAACACACAACACACACACACACACACACACACACACACACACACACACACACACACACACACACACACACACACACACACAAACACACGTCTATGGGCATACGCGCACACGCGAACACACCCACATACATGCGCGTGCGCACATCATTATCATTGACCAAAATGTATCAAACGTTGCAAAATGAGTAATAAATCGTTTTAGCGTTAGTCAAAAGGGTCGAGCGCATAACCTCATATACCTACATATGTATATGTATGTTGATATGTAAAACTGGACTGACAGTGGAATGATGGATATTACAGGAGCATTAAGTTATTTATGAGGAATAAATAGGTTGCCTTGAGGTTGGACAATAGTAATTCAGCTCAATTTCAAGTGTGTACATTGTCAGATTTTTAAAAACAAAACAAAGTTGTTAGTGCCAAATCTGACATTTTGATTGACTAAATACCACTTATTGAAGGATTGATAATTCTATTCTTAATTTAAAATTTCAAGAGAGAAAAAAGTAGGATTCAGTAATTGTTAATGGCAGTTAAGTATATTTCGTTTTGTCTTCAACTTAATTTAGTTATCTGGTTATGAATTTACCACTACTAAGCTTCTAATAGGAAATTGAAATTATAAAATCACATTAACCTTGGTTATTTCTTGTATTTATTAACTCGTAACACTTTAAAGAGGTAAGAACGTTGAGCAAGTTTGTATCGGGTTTCAATACTTTGTATTTAAAATATATTCGGTAGAGTGGGATAAGGTATAGGCAATTCCAAGCAAAAATCGTTGCACGTTATAAATTTATTTAGCTATTTACAACAAATTATTCATGCTGCTATTTCGTATGTTCCCATGACTTAAAAGGAGATAGAAACAATCTAGAACGTTGGGATTACTTATATAAATTAATAACTTGCAACTGATCTTACATTAAATTTCTTATATAACGAAAGAATCGTTTAAGTTTTTTTAGAATTCTCTTATCTACCTCATAAAAATGATATTACGCCTAACAAGTGAAAAAAAAACGATAATTAAGCGTTACAAATCCTAAGTTACGGTATACTTGACCCACAACTTTGTCAATATAATCTTTGAAGGTAAACTTATAATTAAACAGTGCTTCTAAGTCTACAGTCCCCTATTTGCATTGCAATAGTTTTCCATTTAGTAAATATTTATAAATTATAGGTTCGTTATTCTTAATGAATGTAGCAACGGAACACTTGGAAAGTATGAATTTTAATTTAATTCTGTATTAATCAATCATTTACCGTATCAATAGTACACTGAAAGTGATAGCAATCTTCTATAGTATTTGAGTTACGACCCACGTTAACTACAGCGTTAATTATTATATCACCGGACCCAATACATAGCCTTGTGGAACCACAGATATTGCTAAGTAACGTCTAAACGTGTAGTCCTAAAAAGATAAAGTACATTATCAACACATGGCAAGAACACACTTCAAAGAATTAAATGCTTGTATAATGCCGACTATAAAAGTTATGCACTGTGTATAACATAATGCTTTAAACAAAGGATTATTTGATACCCTTTATAATTTATTCTTAAGTTGCTATAACCAGATTTCACTTCTATGGGCAATGCATTTTGTATAAATATAATTTCTAGGACTATGTCACGTATTTTTATAAAGGTATTTTATACTGGACTACAATATAAAAATATTTGCACTCCATATTAACTTTAGCTAGTTACATAATTAAATTGTTTATTAAAAAAGACTAGAGTGGAAGAATGAACACAAGAGCGAAATTCAATTATAAACGAATTACCACAAGTCGTACTAGATGGAAAGTAAATAAAAACACATTACTGCTTAAGTGTCTTCGAAATTGAAGTACTGTCCAACGCATTATATACTTTTTCTTTGGTTATTTCAACATATTGTCAACATTAATAAAACAAAACTGTAAATTATCAACCAACATAGGGATTTCTCCTAAATTAATAAGATAAAATGTATTCAACACTAAAAATATATTTTACTATTTTAGGGTTTACTGCCTCTTTTATGAGTTTGTGAACTTTAATACTCTTACGTAATGTGTTCGTTTTCTATTTGAGTTATTTTATAACCATACAAATCAATAAATCCGGAAAGTTCAATAAAAACATCATGTGAAACCATACACAGTTAAGGGTTGTCTACATATGATCTAATCCAAAAGGTAGAAAAAAATGGAGTATTGGGACGATAAAGTAAAAAAAAACCTGGAAACTGAATATTATTTTATTCAAATGTAGGGATAATATGTAGATTGTAGACCAATTCATATATAATGGAATCACACGGGTGCAAATATAACAGTAAGAGGTTTCCTGTGATTCACATCTGATGTACATTCTTATAAATTCTAGACTTTAAAAATTTGTACCTTTCTACACTTAAACTTTATAATAAAAGGATACTTTTATTGTAACAATTGATTAAATCCAGATTGGTAGGATTATATAGTTTTTCTTATTTACAGTTTTTCTTTGTT
Source organism: Vesta saturnalis (assembly GCA_036346205.1). Lineage (NCBI taxonomy): Eukaryota > Metazoa > Arthropoda > Insecta > Coleoptera > Lampyridae > Vesta > Vesta saturnalis. The sequence continues at coordinate 6,188,892 of JARFJB010000513.1, forward strand.
TCTTATATTAGACCATTTATTTTCTTACTATGGTTTTGTCAATATTTTCAGATATTTTTAGTGTAATAGTTTCCAGAATAATACTTTCTAAATGTTCAGATTTTATTTAACAAGCTCATAAAAAACTTGAAAATTGTGGATATAAAAAATTTCTTCTTGTACAAACAAAAGGATCGTTTGGTCAATAATTGGTGGGTATTGAGTAATAAATTAAAATACTTGGCTTCTTTGGGTTGTTAATGGAGAATTTTTGTATTTACGTTTTACGCAAATCCATACTACTACTGAGGACGATTATAACTACGTTATCGAAACATAAAGGTTTATGTAAAACATAAACAAAAACATATCTTTAAAAACCCAAAAAAAGCTACCTAAGTATCTTAATTATATGTAATAATGGTGAAAGTTTACATTTTGATAGTTGAGTAATAACATTAATTTTGTGCTATTGTGTTGGCATAAAGCGCATCTAATTAATAAATATCGTAATTGCTTTAAATCCTATATAAACTATTAAACTCATTCAAGGAAGAACAATGTCAATTAAACAGTAAAAGTAGATAGAAGCAATTGAAATGGTATTAATGTTTATGTTAAAAGGATCAAAGACGAAATCCATTAATTAACAAACTTACTTCTGACATGATTGAGTTACACACTAACCTGTTGGCTTTTAATATAAAACTGAGATTTAATTACAAACGCTTATGCTTTCTGATGAACTCTTTCAAGTAGTCTAATTTACATAGTTCTAATTAATTTTTTAATTATATTTTCTGTCATAATACCGTTTTGGAATATTTATGGAAGAAAAATTTTGGAGAAATTCGGTGTAAAGAACCAGTTACTTCTTTCGTTTAATTTTGAATAATTACTCATAGTAAGGGCATCTGAATCGAGCTTTTTTTGAAAAATATCACACAATGTAAGAGATGTAATGACAAATTATGGGATGTATTGTAAACTAAATTTGCAAAATTCAATAATGGTAATTAATCAGAATTTTTATTAAATTGATTAATTTATTTCTATCAATAATTGTCCACCGGATTTGATATTACATATTATTATCAATTGGTTTCTCATTTGGTAACGATTAATAAATATCTTTAAGAGATTAGATTTTACGAAACCTCCCTGAGAACGATATACAGAACATCCTCTTCGGTGACGACGGTTAACAGTGAAAAGTGCCGAAATCAGCATTCGACTAAATTAATTTACACTTCGATAGAAGTGCAATGTTGCAAAAGACGTTAAATAAAATTAGTATTTATTCCAAAGCAGACTAAGAAAACCAAACAATCTAAAGATTATCAAATTATAGACCTTTCTTATATATTTGTGTATTGCATTCAAGACCTTCAGCAATGGCGAATGTATACAAGTTGTTATGCATACTGTGATGTCTTCGTGCAATTAAATGTTTAGTGCATTTAGCTTTTATAAACGTTTGTAGTTATGACAAAGAATGCGTTGTATCTATGTCGACATTCGTTATTGTTTGACCTATGTGTTGAGGTGAAACATTTTGATTGGTCACAGTATTCATCTATGAATATGTATCTCGTAACAGAAACTCAGATACTTAAGAATTAAATAACGTCACTGATAGGAATTGAAAAAATTGCCAATGTTACATATGCATTATATATATATATATATATATATATATATATATATATATATATATATATATATATATATATATATATATATATATATATATATTTGTGGACGGTAAATAACTTAAAAAGTATTAGAGAACTTCCTTCACAACAAAAATTGTTTTTTAAAGATGCACAATCGGAAAATATTAGTATGTATACAGGGTGGTCCAAAAATGTGTGACATACAAAACTTTTTAAATGTAACGCCCTATATATTGTTCTATTTTTAAATTTTGATTTTTTTCCTTATTCTAAATAAATACGCTTGTCATACCTTCTATCGAATGGTTTAATAGATATGATCATTTTTTATTGCAATTAAAGGTTAATTTAGTTAATTCGAATTTCAGCAACTGAAAATAAACAATAGTTCTGATTATCTAACAAAATAGTACATATGCACTATTTTTTAAAATTACTTTCAAATTTTGGGATATCTTTTTTTTACACAGGGTGAACAAGAATATCTGTTTTAAAATTTCTCAATTTTTTCAAATAGGACACCCTGTATATTTTTGCATATTTGGAATCAGCTATCTTTCGTGATTCTAAGAATGTATGCATTTGATAATTTATACCGTAGGAATCAGAAGTTAAACCATTATGTTATGAAAATTGCGGCAAGTTGAATATTAATGCATGTTCAATTCTTTCAAGTTTTAAACAGAACTCCCTGTATGCATGTAAAGAATCGGTGAAACAAGTCTGAAAAAGACAGACTTTAACTGAAGTAAACGTAAACAAGTTAAATGCAAAATGAAACCTTACACTATAAATTTAAAATAGTCATTGCTAAAATAAACTGTTTCTCCAACCACCTAAATAAGACACTATATTGTGAGTACAAAAGTAAGTTAACCTTCACTAAATATCAACTTCGTGTGAATAACGTTTGTGGGATTTCATTGCTGTTGCCGGTGTCACTATCTATCTTCACATTATTCCACTATCTGTCACATTTGAATTCAATTTATACAGGTAAAGTCTAATGAATATTAATTAAAAACTACACGGTAATTTTTTTCACTAAAATGTATAAAATGTGTATCATTAATTAAATAAGGGGTTTCCAAAAACGTAGTGAACTAGAAATAAATGACTGAATATTATAACGATAAAAGTGGCTGGAGAAAAACTTTTATGCTTTATTCGTACACAAAATGCATGCTCGGGACTCAGAAGATCGCTTTCTTCCTCGTCATGAAAATTGACATTTTTTGTACTAATGAAACAATTGTTGCACAAATCAAGCTTAAGTCACTAATTGAACCAATCGAAATTTGATACTAGTTAGCAATATAAAAAAAATATTTGAAAAAGGAATAGCAAAAAATTGGGTGTACTTATAACTACTGAAATAAGCGTTCAAAATGTAAATTGACTTGAATAGTAAGTCTTGGATAGCCATGTTGGCAAACATTAAAACAAAATAAAATGAAATAAAGTCTGTCACTTTGGTTCGTTGGCATTTAAAATTCGTAAATTTTCTTTAAGTTTTCTTAGTCAGTTAGAAAGCCAAGTTCGTTAAAAAAAAATGGAGCTTGATAAAAGTGAAAGAGTGGAAACCTGTGACATATGAATTCATGATTATGGCTGCAGTTGTTGAAAATCCTCACACAAGTAGTCGTCAATTAAGTACTGATCACGATATCTCGCGTACCTCAATTCAAAGAATAATTTAAAAAAATAAGTTTCACCCCTACCTTATACAACTTTACCAGGAGCTTTTGGATGCTGGTTATCAAAAAAGAATAACGTTTTGCCAGTGGGTACAACATCAGCTTTCCGATGAAGTTAATTTTTTACAAAAAGTAATGTTTTCCGACGAAGCAACATTCCATGAAAATGGAACTGTAAACAAGCATAATTTCCATTATTACTCCGACCACAACCATCATATTATGATGAAGACAGGCAGCCGGCATAAATGCTATCTCAACGTATGGGGTGGAATTTTAGGTGGATATCTTATTGACCCTATTTTTTTAAATAATTTAAATAGTACTCTTTACAACGAGTTTTTAGGTACTCAACTGTTTGCTCTTCTTCAACATATACGGGTGCATATTTCCGAAGACATGTGGTTCCAACAAGATGGTGCTCCTCCTCATTTTGCTAAAAACAGTTCGATATAAGGTACGACAACCGTATATTTTTAGAATCAGGAAAAAAAATCCGAATTTAAAACTAGAAAAATATATAGTGTTTGATTTAAAAAATGATATGTTTGGTATGTCACCCGTTTTGGACGAACCTGTGTACTTACTAATATTTTCCGATTGTGCATCTCTAAAAACGGTACAAATTTTGTTAAGAAAGTTTTCATCTATCTCTAACCCATTTGAAGTTATTTGATATCCACACATTAATGGGCCACCCTGGTATTATTTTTTTAACTCTTTTTTCAATATCTATCTTAATGGTAACAGAATTTGCATAAAATTTGGTACCTAGGGGCTTTCTATGAAGAGAAATCCAGATTTCATCATAGTTTTGATGTGTCTCCCAGATGGTTCCACCAGCAGCCCTTTGTCTACAGTTAAAGCTCTATAACTTTTTCTGCGTCGGAATATCAAATTTCTAGTCAGAAATTCTTATTCACTGGTATCTTTTCTTCAAAAAAGGTATACGTTGTAGATGTCGCTTCAAGCAGCCGTTTCTGTGATAATCGAATTTAAATATTTCATCGCGTACTAAAATTCATCATAGCAGCGACTAAGCATTATTAAGTATTGTCATTAGCTATGGAAGAGTATTGTCAAATAATTCAGTCTGATAAACCTTTATTGAAATTTCCTTCTTAAATTTCTCGCTATGGCCGTACGCAGAAATGACCGATATGATGTCTGTTTGTAGTTATTGTCAAAGAAATGGTCGGGGCTTGGTTAGAGTATACCAAGAAGGATTTTCAAATAGACCCGTTCCAAACCACCAAACATTTGTCGCTGTTGAAAGGCGTCTTCAAGCAACCGATAGTTTGGCTCCTGCTACGGTTGATACTAGAACAGCAGAGGTTTAGGAAGAAATTTTAGAACGAGTTGAAGAAGATCCGAGTCTGAGAGAAAGTATTGGTTCGGAACTTGGCGTTTCTAAAGATACGGTTAACAGAACAGATACAGAACAGACCAGTGAACATTTTACGATTAGATGCAGAGATTATGGATAGGGTGCAGTTCAATTTTCTCCGTAGAATTAATCTTTGTGTACATAAAAACGGGAGTCACTTTCAACATTTACTTAGAATTTAATTGAACAATTTATAATTTAATAAAAGTTTGCTGTTTTGGTCGTTTGTTATTGACTTTGTATGTTATTCCTCTTGTTCTTCCCCAGTTGATTCTTACATTCTTTTGTTATGTTGTTGTGTAAAGTTCTGTTGTTGTTGGCCGGTTGTTGCTTAAACACGCCCCAAATTTCACGGATCAGTCCTAAGCCTGGATAAAGTGTGAAGGGAAGCTCTGATGAACTTTAGTACGCAATGAAACATTTAAATTCGGTTATTACAGAAATAGCTGCTCGAAGCGACATCTACAAGATGTACCTGTTTTGAATAAAACATATCAGGGAATAAGAATTTCTGAAATGTGATATACCGAGGCAGAAAAAGGTGAGGAAGCTATAAATGTAGACAAAGGGCTGCTGGTGGCGCACTCAGGAAGATACATCAAAACTATGATCAAATCTGGATTCCTCATCATACAAAACCTCTAGGTACCAAATTCCATGCAAATCCTGGTATTATTAAGATAGATATTTAAGAAATAGCTTAAAAAAATGGTAACTTTGACACCCTGTATTTCGGATACTATCAACTTTCAGACTAAGGTAAACTGGACCAGATCCTCTTATTTTAGACTCTGGAATTTGTCCTAGTATTTTGTACAAACCTTTTAGATACACCCTGTATATAATATTTAAAACTATTAAATGCGGTATAAATTAAGGTTTATATTAGAAATAAATTAACATTCAATTCAGAACTTATAAAAGGTAACGAACCGTGACACCGTGACATATTTTACTTTGAAGGGCAAAACATGAATGCGCCACTTATCAGTAAAATTTATACTAAATTAAACAAAAATTGCTAAAACATAAAGCAAATTAAACAGCATTTAAAAGATCATGTTTTGGTCAATCAGAATTGCATACTAATTTTACACATAACCTTTGCGCCAATTTGAATTTACCAAAAATAACTTTGATGACGTCACTTTTTAGGGTGGATCCTAGAGAATTTCATATAAAACCAATTAAAAATTGATTTAAACAAGTTATTAAAGAATTATTGCATTCTACCTAGTAAAGTAGGATATACGTAACAAAATGTAAACAGGGTCTTCTGAATACTTACCTATGTGCTTTACCATTAACCATACCACCTGCTAAAGGACTGAAAAGTTATAAATAGGACTAATGAATGAAGGCTTGCAGTCTGCATTTAACATTGGCGCTAGGTGATCACGAATCTGATCGCGTGCCATTTTTGAGTTGTCATTAGTAAGTCTGTATTTAACATTGACGCCAAACGGTCACAAATCCGATCGCCTGCTATTTGTGTTATCATTAGTGACTCGGCATTTTACATCAATGCGGAAATGTTGAAACTTTTAACTTTTTCGGGTATTTTTATTATTGTAATTTGAAATTGTAAAAAAATTCAAATATTAAAGATAAGGCTGTAGTCAGCAATAGTTTAAAAATAAGGTTGCTGAAATCTGTTTATGATTATATACAGGATATAAAAGGTGCAAGTGTTAAAAATGTGTATCGCGCGTTTAAGTCAACAAGTCTATATTGAACAAATACTGGCTTTTCTTCAAAGGAACTAATAAATAAAATAATTAGTGTTTATACTCAAAATATAAAAGTAAATGGTGAATTGATCTAGTCCACAATTATTTGGTTATAATTGAAAATCCAAAGGATTTGTTAAACCTTGTTTAAGCTTGGAACTTAGCAAACAGGTAAGTGAATGTAAACGTTTTAAATAATTGCGTCTTAAATTGGAATAGTATTCCTAAATAAATAGTGTATTTCAAATATGCCATAACTATTTTATACATATAAGTGAACAGCTGATAGTGATTCGAGTAAAAACAGTTGTGAGTAGAAGTACTGAAATATAAGAAATTGGTTGGTCAAGAAGCCAACTGTAGTTCAAGGTGATTCAAACATTGTTATACCACACTTACCTTCGGATATCTACTAGCGTTGGAACGTATAGTGAACCAGAAGGAAATCCAACAGAAGGATTATTACTACAATGATATAAGGTATCTTACATTTTTATGTAATATTGAAATAAGTCAATGGTCGAGTGCTGAAAGAATAATTCATTTATTTCCATTTAGATTGGTTAAACTTATTGATAGAGTAAATAGATTGTATCAGAACTCGACCATTGAATCTATATGTTATATGAACTTAAATTAAATAGGTGAATTTAAGGTTGATAGGGTTACATAAAACATGCCAATGTTTATATATCTGTGACGCTCTACAATAAATTTGTTATTCTTATATTAAATATTTAACTGAAATTGGTGTATTTGATTTATAGCTTGGAGTTCATTATTCCAGTTTAATGCAAATTAAACTAGAAAGTATCACGATATTAGGTTGGAAAGAAGTATTTGGGCTGACCGAATTTGTGGTAGAGAATAGAGCTTTCATTGATAGTGGTATAGAAATTCTCTACTTTTGACAGTAAACTTAAAAGGGATCAACATACATTTTATAATACCTCAATAATATCAGTTTTAAAATGATCAAAGACACAATTTGTTTGTCATTGTTCCCAAGAAAAGAGAGCGTATAACACACCAGTGTATATTATTAGTTCAGTTCATAAATAATTTGAATGTAAACCAATATTTATGATTCAAGGTCAGAGGTTAATTTAGTTAAATTAACTGAGACAATTTTTTCGCAATATCTATAGTAACATGTAGATTGAGCTACCTTCTGCTATTGCTACATTGAATGATTTAGAAGTAAAATCAATACCAACTTCAATTACAGTTAGTTCTATTGATGCACTGATTCTTAAAAAAAACAGCACTAATAAAGCTCGATTAATAATTCAAAGTTGGTCATGGTTAGTTTCTATTAGAAATTAGATCATATCAGTATCAATGCACGATATGGGAGATAAGTTTTGAGTTTGCTGAACATAAATTCCGGACCATTGAATTATTGTTATTTGTCAAAGTTTAACAATTTAAAGTGAATGTAAATTATCATTAGTCTGGATAAATAACTATTATAACTTATCATTCTAATAACTTGCAGTATAGACTACTTATTTGAATTTAATAAGTACTTTATTTCAACAAAATTTAAGAAGGTAACACTTTAAGTTTTAATTTACTTATTTTTAACGAGGGAGTACCATTACAAATTTGGCACCCATCGTGTGAGCACGATTTTATCATTTATTGAATCAATACAATTTAACATTAACGTGGGGGCATAAATTAGCCAAGCGTTTCATCACAAAATCGCCCAAAGTGAAGGCGCAGTTTTTTCACTTCAAGTTTCATTACAGTACACTCTGTTAGAAATTAAACAATTTAATGTATATACACCAAATTTCAAAATGTTTTATATGCATCATTAGAAAGTGATCCAAAATGAACCAAAATTTTTCAAATGGTTGTATTCGAACGTAATTGATTGAGCCAGGTATGACCAGATAAAAACAATTGTATTAAACCATAATCATAATCAAATATTATAAATTTTATTATGAACGAATAAGTTCAATGGTAAATATGAAATTAAAAATTATTATTAATTTTATTAAGTACAGGGTACGCCAGTGAAGCAGGAAATTTTGAAGTACCCAATTTTTTCAGAAAACTATAATCCAAACTGTTTTATAGGTGTAACTAGAGGAAAATAAGCCATTTTATGTCTTAAAAGTAATTCGCTCAAGTGAGAGCCATTTTTATGTAAACAACTCTTCTAATCTAAATTGAAAATTTTCCTCTACTCGACTGGTTGATTTCGCTCAATTTCTTGTGTAACGATTATTGCTAATTCCGGTATGGTTTGTGGTATATTACTGTATACCCTGCTTTTCAGAAATCCCCGAAGGAAACAATCACATGCTGAAAGATCAAGGGACCTTGCGGGCCACGAAATGTCACCATGTTTGGAGATGAGTTGTCCCGGAAAAGGTTCCCTTAATGCAGTCATAGACTCGCGAGTAGTAGTATTTATCCTGCTGAAAATAATTGATGTCCGGAAACCTAGGTAACTCTCCCGTAACAAATATTCTGATCATGTCTGTGTAGCGGTTTCCCGTAACAGTTGTGGTGTTTCTCCTACCGTCTTGGAAAAAATATGGCCCAATAATACCAGACGACGAAATTTCACACGACACTGTAAGTTTCGGACTATTTAATGGCTTTTGGTGTATATCTCATGGGTTTTTGTCATTCCAATAGCGACTATTCTGCTTGTTTACTTGTCCGTTTAAATGGAAATGTGCTTCATCTGACATAAACTTGCGGTGAATAAAGTTTTCATCGTCATGTACACTTCGTAATATTTTTTCGCTGAAAACCCTACCAGCAAACATATCACCATCTTTCAACTCTTGGGCGGCTTGAATTTTCTAAGGGTGGAAAGATAAGTCTTTATGTAAAATTCATCGTAACGGTGTGTCGCTAATGTTTAGTGCAGAAGCATGTTTCACTGCAGAACGCAGTGGACTACCTGTTAATGCTACTCGCGCTCTATCAATGTTTTCCTCCGTTCTTTCAGACCTTATTGTCCCTTTATGCCTCAAGTTTAATGTGGAGCCAGTTTCTTCAAACTTTCTTACTCACTGTATAATTGCATGAGCGGACGGCACACTTCCATGTCGTGGAACATTGAAATCATTACGAAACGATCGTAATAGACCACAGACCTTACCGGAATTAGCATCGAACATCAAACAAGAAATTGAGCGAATTCAACCTGTCCTACTCCGTCGAATAACCGAAAATTTCCAATCTAAGTTAGAAGAGTGTTTACACAGACAAGGTTCCCATTTTAGCGGAATTATTTTTAAGACATAAAATGACATTTTCTCTACCCAAACCTGTAAAAAACCTTTTGAAATTAAACATTTTCTGAAAAAGTTGGGTTTTCAAAATTTTTCGCTTCACTGGCGGACCCTGTACACAAATAAAAAGTTTACCTCGAGTAGGATTTGCTAGAGTACTCTAGTCAAGTGCAGGTCGTAAGTTCAAATCCTACTCGAGGTAAACTTTTTGTTTATGTATATAATAAAATTAATAATAATTTTTAAACCATAACCAAAATTACATTTTACAGTCATGGCCGCAGAACGAATATACAATTTATTTTATATCAAACTAAAATTTTCTGTTTTTCGATCTTAATCGTTTTTCTATTCACACTAGCATTAACAGCAGGTTGAGTAATTTGATCTGTTTTAAATAGATTGTTCTGTGGAGAAGCTAAAGAGCTGACCTACTACTCATTTACACCAGATATATAAACAAATAAGACGTGTTGGTCTTTATATAGTACTGACACAATAATTCTTTAATAGACCGTCTATTTAGAATTAAACTATGCAATGGTATAGTAACTCGGAATTTTGACCGGTTTAAGGAGCTACTTAGACATTGGGCGAAAATTTGTCGCAATAGAAGGATATAAAAGTGTAAACTTTAACGATTTAAACTTATAATTTCCAATACTTATCTTATCCCTATTATAAGTTTTTTTTTAACGCAGCAATAAAAATGCAATATTTAATATTGTTTAGCGAGGCTTTTGGTTAGGATAGAAAGCCAGTCTGGTACATAAGTGCCATTCCTGAATTCGTCATTTGCCTTTAAATTCACGTCCACTATATTGAATCACATGGCTGCAAGTTCATTGGCAAGATAAGGCGTTCGTGAGACGTTGCCATGTCGAAAATAATGGTTTGGGTATTAGGTAGGTTTATGAACTCAGTAAATGTTAGTCCAATTGCAAAAGCTTTTAAGCGCAGTAGAAATAAGGCGGTTTGTTTTCTTCACCTAAACGCACAGAAAGCAATATCCATTGAGGCCCGGGGTAGTGGTGTTATTTGTGTTATGGGTGTCTATCGCCTAATTGAGCATGACTCACAATGGGATGGCCAAGGAGAGCAGCATTTGCTGGTCTAGCCATATAGTCCAGTAATGAATTAATTCCGATATGACTTTAGGTTTGTTTTGATGAAACACGATTCATTTCACTAGGGATTGGCAACCGTGAGTATGGTTATGTATTATCAATTAAATTTGAAATAATTGCTGGTGTTAATAGTTGTTTTGGAGCTTGTAGGTTCGAAATCCTTAATTTGACGATAATTGTTTGATTATAAAATATCGTAATTGGTGACTACTAACATAGGGTGAAGGTTGTGAATGATTCATGTACTTTTAATTGAAATTTTGAATAATTGGGATATTATTTAACGTATTTTCTGTGCTAGATGATAAGTGTGTCTATGTGTAAAGGTTAAGAATCGCCTTCTGCCATGTGGTGAGATTTTTAAACTGGAACTGAATTCGATACCAATATAACTGGCTTCTATTCGTATGTTTTAAGGTATGTAGGTTGTGTAGGTATATCTGTATGTGTGATGAAATGAAATGGTTGGTAACCATGCCAATTAGATGATACTAATAAATGATTGCCGCTGCTGAATGCATTTTCAATCGAATATGCTGTCATGGAATAGAACAATAATTCTGCTGTCTTAATGTGCGTGAATCGAAGTATATATGATGGGATGGATGGATTTGGTTAGGAAAACCACATATATACATATATGCAGAAATGTACGCAAATAAATATGAAGCATTTAGAAACAAACCCTAATTACAGTACGCGTGACAACAACTTGTTGTTACCACCAAAGTTAAAACTAAAAGTATCAGCCAATAATTTATTAAATAAACTTAACAATAAAATTAAGACATTGTCTATAAAAAATTCAAAATGGGACTTAATTGCTTTTATAGTGTACAGGAATACCCCTCCCAGCGCAGTATACTAACTCTATCGTTTATAATTTGTTTGTTATTCGTAATTTAATTAAAATTCTCCGCCACCTACCCGACCCAGCCCTCCGTTTACTTTCCACTATTTACAACAAATTCCTTACCCTATCGTACTTCCCGACGGACTGGAAATCGGCCTCCACCGTCATGATACCTAAAATCCACGCTGATCTTACCTCGCCCTCCTCCTACAGACCAATATCCCTCCTGAGCTGCCTCGGAAAATGCTTTGAGCAGATTCTAGCAGGTGACTCAGGGACCACCTAGAATACAACGACCTCCTTCACAACAGCCGATTCGGCTTCCGTCCTAACCGAACGTGTCACGATCCCTTGTTGAAGCTGCTTACAGAGACCACCAAAGCATTCAACCACAAGCAATGCAATCTGGCTGTGTTTTTGGACATTAAGCAAGCATTTCACAGGGTCTGGCACGCCGATCTCCTGCAAAAGATCCGAAACCTTGACATACCCGACCCCTTCGCCAAACTCCTACTCTCGTATCTGACCAATCGGTTAATTCGGGTTAAAGTAGGGAAAACCTTCTCCGATCCTTTTCAACCAACAGCAGGCGTTCCGCAAGGCTCCTCCTTAGCCCCTATCCTTTACACCATCCTTGCATCCGGCATTCCCTAAGTTACCCAACCCGGAGTGGTCGTTGCGTAGTTCGCGGATGACACCGCCTTTTTGGCGGTTAATCGGAACAGCGAAACGGCCTCCCGACTCATATCCAAAACCCTACGGAACTTCTCTAACTGGGCGAACCAGTGGAGAGTCTCCGTCAATCCCACCAAAACGCAAACAATCCTTTTCCGACATCCTCATTACACAGAGGATAAGTTCCCCAATCTTGCCTCCAGAAACGTCTCCCTCGCCCTTAACCAAGAAAGGCTCACACTCCAAGATGAAATCACCTACCTAGGAATCCTCTTCACTAGCACCCTCAATTGGCTACCCGATGTAAAAAGAACACTAAACAGGATCAGAAACCGCGCAAACCTACTGGGCGCCTTTCGGGGTATAATCAGAGGTTATCACCCCAAAACACTTCTACACACATATAAAACATACATCCGCCCTGTTATGAATTTCCGAGCTCCTATATACACAAACATTAACCACAATCACCTTTCCTCAATCGCCTCTTGTGAACGCCGAATTTTTAGACGGATACACAGATTACCCCTCAGGTACCCTAATGACCTCACCCTACACCACGTCAATATACCCCCAATCACAAACCGTATACAAAAACTCCAGGAAAACTTCGCCTATAAAAGAATTTTAGGCAACACTATCCCAACCAAAGAAATCCTTGCCACTACCCACAACTACCGCTTTCCCAAATTCCCTCGGAAAAAACCCAAATTAAAATTTAAACATCTTCCCGCAATCCTCACACAACTCCTGGACGACCTCCCCGCGGAGGTAGAAGAATCCCTCGATAATACCCCATATGCCCTCCACATCCCCCCGTTTATTCAATGACGACCCAGCATGACACCGGCCAACGATCTAATTAATCACACTGCACACCACATCACACTAACCCACAGGCACACTTAAACCCAACCATACATTATTCAAAATTAAAACTCAATAAATTTTAACACTTTTTTTTCTCTTTTTTTATTACCAAAAATTACCACACCTCATGATTGTACAAGAATACAATAACACAAAGCAGCGCAATACCAAAAACAAGGGAATGACCAGAGCTGAAGAGGAGAAGGACTCCTGAACAGTCTACAGTAAGATATATATATATATAAGCTAAAATAGGTAATTACTAACCATAAGCATGAGCATACTAATAAGAAAAAAAATAAAAAACAAAAAGTTACGTTATTTGCCTAGGGAAAACGACACAAGTGTATTGTAGTTATTAGCCGCTTCATATAACAAGTGTCATTTTGCATTGACGAGAAGTGAGGAGGTATGGATCAGCAACAACGTTGTATTTTTCGTTGCAACAGGCATTCTGAGGTTGCAAATACACAATATGTAGAACGCAACGTCTCTAAGGAGAACGTTTTGACTAGCAATGGGGTAAAATATGAAATCTTTATGTTTCAGAATAATAATTCCAACATACTTTAAATTTTCTTAATAGTTGAGTCTGAAGCCACTGTGCTAGAATCTGAAAATTCTCCGTTAAAATAAACTTTAAATGCGGTTCTAATACAAATAAAGAACTATAGATTGAGGTCGAAAGTGAACAGTATGGGGAAACAATCGTTCCGACTCTGATAGATGATAGCGAAAAGAATACAGCAGGAAGTGTGAAGAAGGTAACTTTAATGAACATCTGAATATAATTATTAGTAGATAACTATGGAGGAAAAATCAGTGCCAAGAAGGTAAAATTCAGTGTGAGCTATTTGTGTGTTTTTTACGTAAATTTATCAAAAGCGAGCTCTGATTATATGGTCAAAGTAGTAATACTCAGAAATTACGAATAATCAACCTAGTTGCAGTTATAACATTGACTCTGATGATTCTGTAGCAGATCCACATTTCCAAACTGATGTCTCATCTTCTAGCGATGATGAATCATTCAATAAGACCGATAAAAGACCTACCAATAAGAAAAATATGCGACAAAAGTACGTACCCAAGATGTTAAGCGCAGGATAGTAAGTTTCCCCAATTATTCGGAGAAAATTGGACGAAAAAAAATAAAACCTGGAAGAAAATATTGCTAAGAAGCTACAAAATTCTGGAAAAAGTTACGAGTCCAGTTCGAAAAAAAAAATTACCGCAGCAAGAACAATACGCCCAGCTTGCTCCGAAAAATGAAAAATTGAAATGTTTTGAAAAATTCTCAGAAGGAGATCGACAAACAATATCCAGAGATTACTGGAATCTGGTCAATATACAAAGCCATCGTCGTCAAAATAATGCATTTTATTTCGAACTGAGAAATAAAAATACTAGAGTACGTAAATTTTTCTTCAAAGCGAGTCTGGGAATAAATGACCGACTTATACGAACCGTTATATAAAAGAAAAAATTTTTATCGGAGCAAGTAATTTCAGAGGAGCTGAGAGGAAAACATGGCAAGCACGCAAATGTAGATGAAGAGATTAAAGAAGGAGTTAAAATCACATAAAAATGATTCCTCGCATCGATAGCCATTATTGACGATTGGAAACTACAAAGGAATACATTGATAGCGGAAAATCTCTGAGGTTCATAGAGATTACATAGCTATATGAAGGGCTAAAAAAGTTCCAAGTACCACCTATGTAATGTTTTCCAGGACCTCCTACCAGAATGCTAACGAAGAAGAGAAGGAAGGCACGATATACATAACGAAGAAAAGAATTTGTCGGGTTTACAAAAGAAGACGACAAGGGTTCGGAAACCGTTGTGGCCGTATGTCACTTACAGGAAATTCTACCATGCCCAAGAGCAGATGTTTCATCATTTTATTATTTCTCAAAACTGAATATATTTAACTTAACTGTGTACAATTTAAAAATAACTGATGTTCAGTGCTACCTCTGGGACGAAGGCTAAGGCAATAGAGGTTAAACGAAATCAGTTCGTGTATTTTACGAACTGCAAGTTCAAAACAGAAATACCGCTGCTGATAATAAAAAAATAGATGTTATATTCTATTCTGATAATTGTGCTGGGCAGCAAAAAACTGGTACATGCTGACCATGTACACTGTGTCCCGTTTTGGTTGAAATTGTAGGGTACCTCGTTTGCGAGGAAAGATAGAAAGATGCGGTTTTCACGCCCCTGTTCTACTTTTTGGTGAAACGAAACATGCGTCAAACAGAATTGTCATAGTCCTATTAGTATTTGAGATACAGGCGAAATTAAAATTGGCACATTTTAAGCACCCCTCGTAACTGCTTTGTTGAAGTAGTGAAAGTGGGTTTTATACAGAATTTACTGTAGAACTTAGTGCCGTGCATAGTTTTCCCCACAGTTCTTTTAAATTACTAACCTCAAAAATGAATGTTACGTTAATTTAACATTTTGATGATATAGTTGGCCATGAAACATATAAACCCAGCATAAACGCGTATTTTCTTCAACATCCAAGGTATATTTGAGTATTAAAAAAGGGCCACTAGATTCTTACTGCTTTATTGTAATTATGAATATGTAAATACGCGATTATAATAAATCTAAGGACTTTTACGCAGAAAAGCAAAAATAATAAAAAGTATGCAAATTGGGGGTAATATTTTTTCAAATATATTCAAACTGGCAATAAAATAAAATTAATTGGGTAAAATGCACCTTACAGCTTCAGAAAAAAATATTAATGGCAATGAAACTTATAAAGAATACTTTATAAATTTGTAAGTAGGCTGGGCCTAGTATGATTTAAACGTAATTGATCTGTCAAATCTGATTCAAATTATTTTTGTGCAACAATCGTATTGTTGTTTCAAAACTTTGAAAAATATGATACGCTGATTGCTTTAGTGAGAGTAATGAAAATGCCGACGCCGCAATGAATTTGTATTTTAACAGGTAAATGTAGTTTCCTTGGTATTAATTTTGATAATTACGTAACTTTACATCTATGTAGGTTTCCAGAACGGAGATAACCTAGTAAAATCACGTTTTATAAATTAAAAAGAAATTTAATTAATTATGGATCATTTTCTAAATCCAGGTCGCTTGAACCAAATTTATTTTCAACAGCTCATAATGCACAAATTACATGCTCGTTTTTGGAAAATAATTTTGGTTATGGATGGATTGGCACTAATGCACCGATAAGATGGCCACATAGGTCTCCGGACTTGTCAGTCTTATATTTCCTTTTATGGGGTTACTTGCAAAATAAGATATACCAAACTCAATATGATAACATTGGATGTTTGACAAATGCAGTTAGAGAATCTTTCAGACATTTATAGGATCACCCTATTATTGTGCTTAATGATATAGAACGAATTGGAAGAGTGTGTGAAGCTGTGTATAAGACACAATGGTCATCAGTTCAAACATCTCTTTTAGTAATTTATATTAGGCCTGTAAAGTTGTAGGTATTATGTTTAGTTTTTAATTTTGTCTTTTTGCATAAAACTTCCTAACCCTTAACCCTGTTTCTTTCATGGCCAACTATATTATCAAAATGTTAAATTAAAGGAACATTCATTTTTGAGGTTAATAATTCAAGATAAGTGTCACACAGTATATATTTTTTGAAAGCTGAGAGTAAGCTCTATTATATAATAAAAAAATATACAGGGTGTTCTGTTTAAAAAACAAAACTTTGGTTTATTACGAAGAAACTGACTTTTTGTGGGGAAAACTATGCACGCCACTAAGTTCTACAGAAAATTCTGTATGAAACCCACTTTTCACCATTTCGATAAATTACTAGGCAAAGTAGTTAGGAGTGGTCCTTAAAATGTGCAAATTTTTCCCTGTGTCTCGGATACTAATGGGACTATCACAATTTTGTTTGTGGCATCTTTCGTCTCACGAAAAAGTGGAACAGGGTTGCGAAACCCCATCTTTATATCTTTGTTCGCAAACGAGACACTACAATTTCTACCAAAATGGGACAGAGTATACACGGGTATGTTGAGTGCGGATACTTTAGATTTTTTTTCTGTTTAATTTATAAAAAGAGAGAAACGTAAAACTGCTGTTTACGTTAAAGAAAAATAAAAATAGTTCGATATAATTAGTCTGATAATGTGAATGTTACGTAAGCAAGCATGTTAACAAAGTTATACTTAAATACTCCATTCACAAAGAGCACATTTAAGCTTAAGAAATAAAATCCGAGTAAACTAACCTTTATTGTCAACGATTTTTTTGAATAACCTGCATAACTTTTTGTAATTAACTTACTACAAAAGCACCATTCGGTACAAAGAACAGAAATTAATAAACTTTTATGTACAACATAAAACCCTAATTTTTATATTTCTAATAAATTTTTTCAGAAAATACATGCCTGTACATCGCCTCCTTTCTTAGTGTTATAAAAATTTAAGATTTCTTTTATTCAGCTAACTCTAAAATAAAATTTTTTCTTTTGTCCTCTAACAATACCTAACAAGAAAACATAAAAAAGAACGAAGTTTTCCTTAAGTAGTATTTAATATAAAAAGAGAAGATAGCTCTTCATATTTTTACAACTTACATCATTAAAGATTTTATCGGTAACTTAAGTAAAATAAATAAGTTTTTCTTAATTTTTTAAGATTTTAATTTAGTTTTGAGATATAAACAACTAATTACGTTGTTGAAATATTGCAGAACAAAGACTGTTCCAATTAAATACATAGCATAGAAAATTACTTTTTAGTTAATTTTTTATTTCCTAAAATACGCATTCAATTATATTTTACAGACTTAATATCAGCTTAAAAAAAAACTCCAAATATTTCTTAATGCAAAGCAAGTGAAAAGGCATACAGTGTACAGTTTTCAGTCAATTCTCTTTTGTTTGTGCCATCCTTTATTAGGAAGACCTTCACAATCAATAGGGTAGTTCCTCATTCGATGTGATCTGTTTGGAGGTAAATTCTCTATTGGATAATTGAATTTGTAGAATTACACTTAATCGAACTGTACATTTACATAACAAAACTAACTTATTCAATTGATTAGCTTGGCTAATAAATGTTGGGTAAAGTGCTTGCTTATAGTGTCACTATTTATAAGAAATATATTTTATTATTATGCTGTTTCATTTAATACCTACGTACTGTATATTTTTTCACACGGTTGCATATGTTTATTAACCAGGTATCCTAATGGTAATTAATATAACAGCCAAATCATAAATGTACTATTGTCCGTTGTGGGTTTTAAACAAACTGTAAAAATGCAAGTATCGACATATGCTTTTCAGCATAATACACAGTAAAAAAAGAATAAAAATAAATTTTCTCGTAATGACGTATTAAATATAAACTTCAATTCCTGTAATATATTTGTGGTATTGAACAAAAGGCGCTTTCGATTGATCCTTCATCTAATCTGACATTATCACACCCGTTCGATTACGAATGAAGTGATTTTGAAATAGATTAAGTGATCCACCTCTTTAATTGCGATTCAGTACATTATCGGTTCTTTCATAACTAATATTTTGTGCACATTTCTGTTTATCAATTAGTTGTACTTTAACCATGATTATAATACCAAAATGTCTTAATCCTGTTTAGAATTCATCAGTTTCAGTGTATTTGTTGATTACTATTTGAAAAATTCTGTGTGACAGCTAATGTCCGATTAAATTTAATCTCCCATTACCGGGTAGCCGGGCTTAGTAGGCACATGTACTGGGCAATTATGGTTACTTTATGATTCACCACTTTTCTAATTCTCTTTACGTAATTAAGTATTCCAAATATGTTTGTGTTATTTGTGACGCAAATATAATTGATGACTTACAGATTGGTTGTAATTTTTCCAAGAAAGTGAAATTAGGTAAAGTAGAGATTCTGGTTCTCTTGGTATATATGAATACGCCAGTGTCTTGATTGTTTTTTGTGCATTATTGTGAATGTGCTATAATCATCTAGCAATGTCGAGAAAATTTTTGTCGGACGCCGAACTCTCGCAGAAACACTGTATCTATCAGACGAAGACATGAAGCCTGTAAACTTGTCGGATGCCGAAGATGAGGACGAAGAAGACCACCTTTCCACTGCTAGTGAAAAGGAAGACGTTATTTCCCAATTCATTGCTATAGACGGTTCAGTGTGGAGTAACCAGCTTCCTTCTACAGGACGGGTTAGTTCCTATTACATAATAAAATCCAAGATGCATAAAGTGATCTTACCACCGGGAAAAGTTATTGAACACCCATTGATGCATTTTTGTTATTTATTAATGAAGCTGTACTCAATGAAATAGCTTCACGTACAAATAAAGGACAACAGTGGGGTTGAAACGAATCAAATGTTTGTTGAGGTTTATACGATTCGACAACAAAGAAACACGTCCAAAAATATGGAAAAACAATAAACTAGCACCTATTCGAGTTATTTGGGAAAAAAACAATAGCATCTGAAGAAGCACTACTTACCTGGAGAAAAGATCACAGTGGACGAACAACTTGTACTGTCATGTGTCCATGATTTTATCAAGATTTGCCGATAATTGTCGAAATTGTAAATTATTTGTTGGTAGTTTGGAAAGTTTTTTCGATTGTAACGTTTTATTTTGTCTTTTCGTATTTAAAGAATATGCGAAATTGTTTTATTAACAGTGGTCGCATTTAGAATCCCTGTTTTGAAAATGAAATAAAGTTTTTGGTTTATTTAGCAAGAGTTTTAAATTAAAATTTGGTTTATAGATAGTGGAATTTCCTCTTTACTAGATTAGTGCGAAAGAGATGTTGATTAGTTTCTTCGTACATAAATGTTTTCGTTATTCTTAATACTGTGTATTTTGGTAAATGAAAGGGAATTGCGTTTTATGATATTAAATTTAGTGTAAAACGTATTACATTGTATGGTACACCTTGTGCAAAAATTAATTATAGCCGCCGGACTGTCGTCTTCTTTGCAATAAGAATTGTTGAGTTTAAACAAAGAATTTGGATTTTATGCACGTTAATTTAAGGTTAAATTTCGTCAAGATTTTCTTTGGCGCGTATATCGGGTTACATTGATAAGACTCACACGCTGAGTAACTTCTTTAGGTGACATAATTTCTTATCGACTGCTTTCGGGTTCAACTCGTTTTGGCATATTTAAAATTTTGAGTAGTTCTTTTTTGCGATTGGTTGAACGGCATAGTGGGAGATGTTAGGGAAGATGGCGAATTCTGAAAAAAGTAGCAGTAAATTCTGTCAGAGATTCCGTAGTAACAAGACTCACGTTTGATCGCCGTACCGCCGCACCCACGAAGTTCGTTGGTTTGGGGTAGTGAATTGGGTACGCCCATTTCGGGGGGCTTAGAGAAGCTACCGTGTAGGTTTGATTCCGAATACACCCTTGACTGGCGGATCATATATTGGTTTCGTTCTCCCCAAAATAATTCCTGTTATCGTTGTCGAGTATCGACCTTTTTCGTCCATGGAGCAAAGTAATCAAAGTTTATGGAAATTTAAGTAATAGTGTAACGCACAACCAATTATAAGCTCAATCAAAACGTATTGAAAAGAGAAACGAGTTAAGTCATATTTGTAGTTTTCACACCGATTATATTGCCGCCGCCATCGAGGCCATCTTATAGATATGCTAGGTGTCTGTATAACAAAGGGTCTGTCCCGAATACAAGGTAACCTTTTTTGTGGATACTGTTTGCAGTGGTTGACAAATTTTAATAAATTCTTATGTATTATATTTTTTTGTTGTATTGATTAACTTTTAGTGAATGTGCATTCATTCACATTATGATTCTGAATTTATTTGAGTTTTTTTTAATTACGGCCCTGACGAATTATACCGAAATTATATGTGGCCATGCGTTACAAAGAGGACGCAGCTTATTGTCATAATCTATTGTTATTTTGGTATTTTAAATTTACAATTTAGCAAGGACACTAGCTAGTTTCACAGCCTTTCAAGTAAACTAGATGTTGAAATTTGAAGTGAATCTTTTCATTTATGTAGCTATTGTGTTAACTTTAATGTTAATGTACGATGTTGTACAGCATCATACTACGTACATTTAGGTGTTTGTTTTTTTAAAAGAATTAGATCATGAAGTAACGCCAATCCTTTATGTTTATTTGAAGTAAAGTAATTACGTTCAAAAGTTTACGTTGATCATTGAATTTATATAAAGGTTTAATCCAATATATTTTTTTAATTTGAGCATATTTGATATGGGATTGTTTGATTTAATTACGACTGTTTTTGAACCAGTCTTATTCTGAAATAAGAATTCATTGAAAATCAGAGTTATTAAGTGAAATAACGTAATGTAAAGTATGAATTGAGTCGGTCGTTGACCGAACACCTGGTTGGTTTTGCATACGAAAGTTTTGCGAATAGTCGAAAATATTTTGGAGTTCTTTTTATAGAAATCAACATATCGATTGCAATAAACTTTGCTGATGCCTGAATTGCTAAACAGGTAATCGAATTTAATTATTTGTTATGGCAGGGGGTAATTTTTTAGATTTTGCGGCTTTTATGTAAACCTTAGAATTCCATTGTAATTTAGATGAACTTCGCTTCAAGATTTTTGGAATAGAATTTTCAGTAGTAGAGTCGTTTACTTTTGAGTGAACGTTTTGGTTTCCTGTTAGACCATTATAAGATCTGTTCATGACGTTTTTCCCGCTATAAATGTATTTAACAGATGGCGCCTTTTTGCCAATTTTGTACCCGAAATTGACGTTGTTAGGGTTGTGACGTGTGGCCATTTTACATCATTAAGTAAGAACCCCGCCCACACCTCTGAGATATGCGGTGGCAAAAATTGCCTTTACAGGCTTCATGCTCTAGTGAATATTTAGCCTGTAATAGTATCCTTTCAAGCAAAGTGTCCATTTAGACAATATATACCTTGAAAACCAAAGAAGTATGGAATGAAGATCTGGTGGGTGTGTGATTCTCAAACTTACTATCCTGGTATTCCCTATATTGGGAAGGAAGGAAATAAAATCGCCAAGGGACTCGCAACATAGATAGTAGAGCAGCTTGTGCAACCTATTATAATACAAACAGACTTTCGACAATTACTTTGCGGACTTATCATTGATAAAGGCATTATTGATCTGTGTGCTGACGAGCGTTGGTACGGTAAGAAAAAATAAACGGTTCATCGTAAATAATTCTTTATCTAACAGAAAACGCTAAGAACAAACGTCAATTTTGGGATTTAAAGTTAAAATCGTACGTGTCGAAGAAGAACCGATGTGTTTCAGTTCTATCAACCATGCATCGTACTAACAACTGCAACGACGACCCTAAGAAAAAGCCAGAAACGATTATGTATTATATAGCACAAAAGGCGGTTTAGATACGTTAGACCAATAGGCTCACAAATACACATGTAAACGCAAAACCAATTGTTCGCCATTTGAATTTTATATTAACCTGATCGATGTAAGGGGTATTGCAGCATACGTCGCGTCAACTCAAACTGAATTGAAGATAAATATGAAAGGAGGAGATTGTTTATAGTACAATAATCTGAAGAATTAGTACAGAGTGAACATATGTACAATTGATGGTTTTTTCGGAGAGTTGTGAGTGAATTTACACAGCAATTCAAGACGGCTACGTTTTTCGTACTTTGTGTAGCGGTGGTTCCGTTTCACAATTCCACTCGGAAAAGGAACTCACGAAATACGTGTTCGTGATAGGTGAACTTTGATTTTAGCGCGAAGAAATAGGCAATATGGCGGGCAGATGGTATATAAGGGAGAATTTAATAAAGCAGTGAGAAAATCGCTAGATTAGAGCTTAAGTAAGGAAGGTCAGGCGCGCGTTCTTGAAGGGGCCTGAGAATGGTTAATTTTGGATATTGTTTATGAAAATTTTAGTTTAGCAGTTCTTATATAAGTAACCGTAATATCCCATAAGGGGATAAATCATATATACATTTATAAATAAATAGTTTAAGTGTGAATTTAAAGGAGATTATAGTGATTTCCTTTCAAGAAATTGAAAAAGACGGAAAGCAGATTTAACAATAAAACAACAAAATATTCAGTTAAATGTTCGGTAAGCGTGTGATTCTGTAAATAAAAAAAATTCTGAAGTAACCCTTTAAGTAGTAATCGAATTACAAGTTTGCTAATTTAGCTAGAAGTAATGGTCATCATTGACATTGAATGAAGTACATGTATACAATCGTTAGTAATATGAAAGCGAGTGTATAAAGGCAACTAAGAATTTTGATATTTATCTGAGAATTTATTGTGATAAACATTTACGTTGAAGGGTAGCAGATAAATCCGATTGACCAGGTGCATATGTGCATTGCGCGCGAATGAAGGACAGACAACAGCGCTCGAGAGTGTACAGCCTAATGGGTTAGCGATTACGGCTGTTTTCTGTATTTTGTGCCAGTGTGGGTGCAAATTTAAAAAGGATTACTGCAAGCAGACCATACACTATATCACCGATAAAGGAGTAAATCCCGTAAATTGTAAGAAATGGTTTTAGGTTTGTTTAGCAGATACAAGCACGATTATCTTTAAAGTTCATTCTTATTATAAGAAAAAGGGTAATCGAACTTTATCTATTTTGACGTGTTTAGTATATAAGATTTTGGGGGAATTTTTTGTGGTGCTTTTGAAGCCACGTGTTTTTACATACTTACAATTGCAAATTGGTCAGCATATCCATTACTTAAACTACTTTTTTTGTTTATTTGTGTCAGCCGAGATAAAATTTTAGCATTAACCTGTGTAAATTTACCTAACCGGTTACATCCATTGGTACTTGAATTTTTAATTTTTTTTTTAAGCTTAAGGGTCGTTTTGAAGTTGCTTTATGAACCAGATCGATTACAACATTTTGTATTAACTATTTTGAATTGTTTGACAGTAAAATACAGAACACAAATAACAGAATATTTTAATTGAGAATAAATTACAGATCTGAAGTATTAAAATTTAAACCTATTGATGAATGTTTAAATATATAGATGTTATTCAGATGAAAGCACTGACCGTTATATTTTAAATTTCTCGAAAACTAACAAATGTGGTGATTTAAAAATTATTTTATAATTTATTTTGAAAATGGAAATGTGAAAATGTAAACTTTATTTTGATTCTTTTATAAATTGGGTGATGCTTGTTTAATGCAGAGTTTTAAAACAGTGAGAAATACAAATTTGTATGTATACGAGGGACACTTAAAGTATTCAAATTAACGTTTTATGATTTAAAAATTTTTAGATGTACAGGGTGTGATCAATAAGTTTACGACGACTCGTGTGCTTTAAAATTTTCTTCAGCTTCTGAATACATGTCTTTTCAAGTGTGATTGACTTTGAGCAGTGAATGGTTTTATTGAGTAGGCTACAACTCTTTCCACAACCGTCTCTCGCAGTCGGATAGGATTAATCTAACACTCCATCTAAGACTATTCATGTTATAAAAATGTAAGATTGTGATGGCGCGTAGAGACAATCTTTTTCTGGAGTTAGCACTGTGAGTTGTAGATTTATGGTAACTATAATCTGTTTGAAACTACCTTTCAATGATTTTAGTCCTTATATCGACCCCGCTCAATTCCACTGTAGCTGGCATGGCAACCCGCTTACTTCGGCAAGCCTGCACTACGATTTATGCGTTTCGGACGTGTAACATTTATTGAATTTGTGAGCATTATTTTTTATCTCTTCCCGAGCAGCGGGAGTTTTTTTAGATTCAAGTAAAATATAATTTAACTCAAGGTTAATTTTATTTAATAAATGCCATTTGTTTTGAAAGTGATCCGAAGACAAATTCTCAACCGGAAGTGATTCAATTATTGATTTGTACTTTTGATAGAGGATTCATTTAATATAACGAATTTAGAGAATTTTTAATAGCGTTTGTTGAATTTTGTATTTGTTTATCTTTTGAGTAAAATTGATGATAAAATTTACTAGTTTTTTGCATATCGGACTTTTCATTAATTAGCTGAAATATTTAGTGATTGTTTTTGCGTACCTTATTTAAATGCATTGGGAGTTCAGAGCAACATAAAAATAGGTTAAAGAGGGTCGCTGACCCCAGCAGCTGATTTGCCCACACGCTTCAGTAGTATTTGAAGGTATGTGACTATTTTGAATATGGTCTATAGATAGACTCCCCGTGTTACAGTAACATGCACCTGGAACTTAAGCTCGCGTTCAAGTAAGTGAGAATTTGTCTGTTTGGTTGACTATATCTGTACGTGTGCTCAGGTATATTCTTCCGATTTTGTTTTAATAATAGTCTGGTGCCCATTACAAGACTTTATCAAGATTATGGTTCACCCCGATTTGCTACTTTTGGCAATACGATAAGCCACCCTAAATATTTAAACTCCGAAACACACTCACGGCCCTACATCCCACCGGGCTAGTGGGCAAACTTTTAATTATCTGTTACGTCACTTATTACTACCGTTTTCATCTATAATATCGCATTTAAAATTCCGTCCATCCATTAGAAAATGTGAGCGTGTGAGCGTGTGAGCGTGTGAGCGTGTGTGTGTGCTGTGCGTGTGCGTGTGCGTGTGCGTGTGCGTGTGCGTGTGAGTGTGAGTGTGGTGTGGTGTGGTGTGCGTGTGGTGCGTGTGCGTGTGGTGTGCGTGTGGTGTGCGTGTGTGCGTGTGCGTGTGTGCGTGTGCGTGTGCGTGTGTGCTGTGTGCGTGTGTGCGTGTGGTCGTGTGTGCGTGTGCGTGTGTGCGCTGTGGTGCGGTGTGCGTGTGCGTGTGGTGTGTGCGTGTGCGTGTGTGCGTGTGCGTGTGCGTGTGCGTGTGTGCGTGTTGCGTGTTGCGTGTGTGCGTGTTGCGTGTTGCGTGTGTGCGTGTTGCGGTTGCGGTTGCGTCTGTGTGCTGTGTGCGCGTGCTGCGTGTGTGCGTGTGCGTGTCGCGTGTTGGCGTGTGCGGTGTGCGTGTGCGTGCGCGTGTGTGCGTGTGTGCGTGTCTGCGTGTCTGCGTGTCTGCGTGTCTGCGTGTCTGCGTGTCTGCGGTCGGTCTGCGGTGCGTCTGCGTGTTGCGTGTCTGCGTGTGCGTGTTGCGTGTTGCGTGTTGCGTGTCTGCGTGTGCGTGTGCTGCGTGTGTGCGGTGTGCGTGTTGCGTGTTGCGTGTGTGCGTGTCTGCGTGTGGCGTGTGCGTGTGCGTGTGCGTGTGGCGGTCGTGCGTCGTGTGCGTGTCTGCGTGTCGTGCGTGTGCGTGTGCGTGTCTGCGTGTCTGCGTGTCAGCGTGTCTGCGTGTCTGCGTGTCTGCGTGTCTGCGTGTCTGCGTGTCTGCGTGTCTGCGTGTCTGCGTGTCTGCGTGTCTGCGTGTCTGCGTGTCAGCGTGTCTGCGTGTCTGCGGTCTGCGTGTCTGCGTGTCTGCGTGCGTGTGCGTGTCTGCGTGTCTGCGTGTCTGCGTGTCTGCGTGTCGCGTGTCTGCGTGTCTGCGTGTCTGCGTGCTGCGTGTGCGTGTGCGTGTGCTGCGTGTGCGTGTGCGGTGTGCGTGCTGCGTGTTGCGCTGTGCGCGTGTGCGCGTGTGCGTGTGCGTGTGCGTGTCGCGTGTGCGGTCGCGTGTGTGTGCGTGTCGCTGCGGTGTGCGTGTGTGCGTGTGCTGCGTGTGCTGCGTGTCGTGTGCGTGTGTGCTGCGTGTCTGCGTGTCTGCGTGTCTGCGTGTCTGCGTGTCTGCGTGTCTGCGTGTCTGCGTGTCTGCGTGTCGTGCGTGTCTGCGTGTCTGCGTGTCTGCGTGTCTGCGTGTCTGCGTGTCTGCGTGTCTGCGTGTCTGCGTGTCTGCGTGTCTGCGTGTCTGCGTGTCTGCGTGTCTGCGTGTCTGCGTGTCTGCGTGTCTGCGTGTCTGCGTGTCTGCGTGTCTGCGTGTCTGCGTGTCTGCGTGTCTGCGTGTCTGCGTGTCTGCGTGTCTGCGTGTCTGCGTGTCTGCGTGTCTGCGTGTCTGCGTGTCTGCGTGTCTGCGTGTCTGCGTGTCTGCGTGTCTGCGTGTCTGCGTGTCTGCGTGTCTGCGTGTCTGCGTGTCTGCGTGTCTGCGTGTCTGCGTGTCTGCGTGTCTGCGTGTCTGCGTGTCTGCGTGTCTGCGTGTCTGCGTGTCTGCGTGTCTGCGTGTCTGGTGTCTGGTGTCTGCGTGTTATATATAAGATTTTGGGGAATTTTGTGGTGCTTTTGAAGCCACGTGTTTTACATACTTACAATTGCAAATTGGTCAGCATATCCATTACTTAAACTACTTTTTGTTTATTTGTGTCAGCCGAGATAAAATTTTAGCATTAACCTGTGTAAATTTACCTAACCGTTACATCCATTGGTACTTGAATTTTTGATTTTTTTTTAAGCTTAAGGGTCGTTTTGAAGTTGCTTTATGAACCAGATCGATTACAACATTTTGTATTAACTATTTTGAATTGTTTGACAGTAAAATACAGAACACAAATAACAGAATATTTTAATTGAGAATAAATTACAGATCTGAAGTATTAAAATTTAAACCTATTGATGAATGTTTAAATATATAGATGTTATTCAGATGAAAGCACTGACCGTTATATTTTAATTCTCGAAAACTAACAAATGTTGTGGTGATTTAAAAATTTTTTATAGTTTATTTTGAAAATGGAAATGTGAAAATGTAAACTTTATTTTGATTCTCTTATAAATTGGGTGATGCTTGTTTAATGCGAGTTTTAAAACAGTGAGAAATACAAATTTGTATGTATGAGGGACACTTAAAGTATTAAATTAACGTTTTATGATTAAAATTTTTAGATGTACAGGGTGTGATCAATAAGTTTACGACGACTCGTGTGCTTTAAAATTTTCTTGAGCTTCTGAATACATGTCTTTTCAAGTGTGATTGACTTTGAGCAGTGAATGGTTTTATTGAGTAGGCTACAACTCTTTCTACAACCGTCTCTCGCAGTCGGATAGGATTAATCTAACACTCCATCTAAGCTTTGTTATAAAATGTAAGATTGTGTGGGCGTGGATCTTTCTGGGTTAGCTTGGTTGTGTTTTGTACTTATCTGTTTGAACTTCATGATGTGTCCTTTCGCCCGTCAATTCCCGTGTGGCGGACCCGTTCTTCGGCAGCCTGCTCGTTGCGTTGGCGTGTCTTTTGATTTGTGGCTTTTTTTCTTTCCCGTCGCGGGTTTTGTTCAGAAATTATTTAGTCAGGTTATTTTTATAATGTTTGTTTTGAAGTGTCCGGAAATTCACCGGAAGGTTCAATTTTTTTGTCTTTTGGGTTCTTTTACGATTTGGATTTTAAGCGTTTGTGTTTTGTTTGTTTTCTTTGGTAATTGTGTAAAATTCTGTTTTGCTCCTCCTGGATAGCTCGCGTTCAGTAGTGGATTTGTCTGTTGGTGCTTTTGCGTGCTGGTTTTTCTTTTGTTTTATATGTCTGGTGCCTCGGTTTCAGTTGGTTCCCCGTTCGCTTTGCTGCTGAGTCGCAATTTAAACTCCGAACCATCGCCCTCCCCGGCTGTGGGCGAACTTATGTTGCGTGTCTGCGTGTCTGCGTGTTCTGCGTGTATCGTGTTAGATTCCGTCTGCTGTTGAAATCGTGTTGCGTGTTAGTGTGCTGGTTAAGTGTTGGTTGTTGCGTGCATGGTTGATGCGTGCTGCGTTTTCAGTGCTTGCGTTGTCGAATTCTCTGTACTGTGTGCTGCGTGTTTTGCGTGTCTGTGTTTCTTTTGCTTGTGTCTGCGTGTTGCGTTGCGTGATTGACGTAGAAAGTGCGTGTCTGTGTCTGCGTGCTGCGTGTTGCGTCGTAGCGTGTTGTCTGTCTGCGTGTCTGCGTGTCTGCGTGTCTGCGTGTCTGCGTGTCTGCGTGTCTGCGTGTCTGCGTGTCTGCGTGTCTGCGTGTCTGCGTGTCTGCGTGTCTGCGTGTCTGCGTGTCTGCGTGTCTGCGTGTCTGCGTGTCTGCGTGTCTGCGTGTCTGCGTGTCTGCGTGTCTGCGTGTCTGCGTGTCTGCGTGTCTGCGTGTTGCGTTGCGTGTCTGTCGTGTTGCGCGTCTGCGTGTTGCGTGTTGCGTGCTGCTGCGTGTTGCGTGTGCGTGTTCGTGTTGCGTGTTGCGGTGTCTGCGTGTGCGTGCGTGTCGTGCGTTGTTGCGTGTGCGTGTCTGCGTAGTCTGGCTGAGTGTCTGCGTGTCGGTGGCGTGTCTTGCGTGTTGCGTGTGCGTGTCTGCGTGTCTGCGTGTCTGC
This sequence comes from Vesta saturnalis, assembly GCA_036346205.1. Lineage (NCBI taxonomy): Eukaryota > Metazoa > Arthropoda > Insecta > Coleoptera > Lampyridae > Vesta > Vesta saturnalis. The sequence goes on from JARFJB010000513.1 coordinate 6,218,388, forward strand.
GTGTCTGCGTGTCTGTCGTGTCTGCGTGTCTGCGTGTCTGCGTGTCTGCTGTGTCTGCGTGTCTGCGTGTCTGCGTGTCTGCGTGTCTGCGTGTCTGCGTGTCTGCGTGTCTGCGTGTCTGCGTGTCTGCGTGTCTGCGTGTCTGCTGTGTGCTGCGTGTCTGCGTGTCTGCGTGTCTGCGTGTCTGCGTGTCTGCGTGTCTGCGTGTCTGCGTGTCTGCGTGTGCTGCGTGTCTGCGTGTCGCTGGCGTGTCTGCGTGTCTGCGTGTCTGCGTGTCTGCTGTCTGCGTGTCTGCGTGTCTGCGTGTCTGCGTGTCTGCGTGTCTGCGTGTCTGCGTGTCTGCGTGTCTGCGTGTCTGCGTGCGTTGCGTGTCTGCGTGTCTGCGTGTCTGCGTGTCTGCGTGTCTGCGTGTTGCGTGTCTGTGTCTGCGTGTTGCGTGTCTGCGTGTCTGCGTGTCTGCGTGTCTGCGTGTTGCGTGTGTGCGTGTGGTGTTGGTGTTGCGTGTGTCGTGCGTGTTAGCGTGTGCGTGTTGCGTGTCTAGCGTGTGCGTGTAGCGTGTTGCGTGTGCGTGTGCGTGTGCTGCGTGTGGCTGCGTGTCTTGGCGTGCGTGGCGTGTTGCGTGTCTGCGGTCTGCGTGTTGCGTGTTGCGTGTTGCGTGTCTGCGTGTCTGCGTGTCTGCGTGTCTGCGTGTCTGCGTGTCTGCGTGTCTGCGTGCTGCGTGTCTGGTGTCTGCGTGTCTGGTGTCTGCGTGTCTGCGTGTCTGCGTGTCTGCGTGTCTGCGTGTCTGCGTGTCTGGTGTCTGCGTGTCTGCGTGTCTGCGTGTCTGCGTGTCTGCGTGTCTGCGTGTCTGCGTGTCTGGTGTGGTGTTGCGTGTGCTGCGTGTCTGCGTGTCTGCGTGTCTGCGTGTGCGTGTGTGTGTCTGTTGTCTGCGTGTCTGCGTGTCTGGTGTCTGCGTGTTGCGTGTTGCGTGTTGCGTGTCTGCGTGTGTGCGTGTGATAAAATTTACTAGTTTTTCATCCTCCTGGAACTTAAGCTCGCGTTCAAGTAAGTGAGAATTTGTCTGTTTGGTTGACTATATCTGTACGTGTGCTCAGGTATATTCTTCCGATTTTGTTTTAATAATAGTCTGGTGCCCATTACAGGACTTTATCAAGATTATGGTTCACCCGATTTGCGACTTTTGGCAATACGATAAGCCACCCTAAATATTTAAACTCCGAAACACACTCACGGCCCTACATCCCACCGGGCTAGTGGGCAAACTTTAATTATCTGTTACGTCACTTATTACTACCGTTTTCATCTATAATATCGCATTTAAAATTCCGTCCATCCATTAGAAAATCTGTTGCTGCTGTTAAAAGTGTTTCCTGAAGTTAAACTTATTACGAGTTATTTTGGACAACTGAGGATATTTCAAAATTGCCGACAAATTATTTCAACTACCCTATCGCACATTAGATCGAAAATTTCTCCTTTGAATACATATTAGATAACTTCTTGTTTTGAATATTTACTGTTTGTTTTTCTTTGTGTTAGTGTTCGTAGTTTTGTTAGACAATTTGTTAAAATTGAAAACCGATAAGAAAAGATGTTGAATTACTCAAATGACTTTATTTATGTTCCCTAAGCCAACTTATAATTGTCGGAATACCAGCCTTTCTATGAAAACTTCAAATTGTGCGTTATTGCTCATGCGACGTTTTCCCGCTTCATTCAAATGACAAACCCAATGTATTTCAAGATTGTTATTCGTTTGTATTAATATCTGAAAAACGTGCTAGAAAATGTGTAATAATGTACCCGTTTGCGTTAGGCACAAGAAAAATGGGTCATTCTCCAATCAATATATGACTTATTGTTGAAGCACATTTTAAAGATATTACTACAACTCCAAATATTAATAAATGAGGTTTTATTATCCTCTCTGTGAGATTTCAATGAAATAGTTCGCCAAATAACTAAATGAGATCCGTTTAAGTGAAGGCATGTATCTGTCAAAAGTTTGCAAAAAATGAATTCTGGTCATTGCTCAACATTCGGGCAAAAGTTTGTTACAATTTAAAGATTTATCTAGACAAAATTAAAATATGTATGTTCCTTTAAAAAAACAGCTGATACCAGTCTCCGGTGTAACAGGAAGGGCTGCAAATTTCATAAAAATCTGAATAACGGTTCTACACACATTCTAATGATTAGGTCTGGCTGGGACATCCTGTATACAGGTTTATTTTAGTTGTTATCTTTTTCAATTTTCGTTTAAACTTCTAATAAAAATTATAACAAAACTAGGTGAATGCTAGTGCATTACAGGACTTTCTTGCAAAATAGTAAAAAATATACGGAGTATTTTTATATCTTTGAAGTACTCAGATGTTTTAGAAATATTTAATAAAAACAAAACTGACCCTTATAAACCCCCTCTCTCCGAGACATTAATGCCCGATCTTGACGAATCTTGGCCAACAGTTGTAAAATGAGCTAATAAGTCGATTTAGCAATAGTTAAAAAATAATTGATTGCATAATCTTCTATACCTTCATATGTACATAAATGTAGGTTATCTTTCAAAATAAATATGGACTGTTTCATACCATTTTAAAGCAAATTTCGCTCCCTTTCAAATAAAGTAAGAATATGTGTATGTTATACCAGCAATACGAGGAACGTTTTCATTTTCCGGAAAAACCGGAAGTTGTGTTTTCATCAGGATAATGCCATTTCATTAGCGCAAATGAACAAAGTTTATTTCCAAAATCCCAAGTTTGTAGCCAAAATAGTTATAACAATATCAATATGAAGTATTTGAAAATGCATCACCTATACTAGTAGGTTTAGAAGAAGCAGGTTAATTGCATTCATAAGCCACCAAAATATAAAAAAATAAAAAAATTTTTGGAGAGAATTTTTAATTAATCAATTTCGAATGATTGCTTAAATTACCCCTTAAATGTAGGCAGATTCATACCATAATTCATTACTTAAAGATATTTCTTTAAAGAACCTTTATTTAACTACGCATATCTATTTCCAATTCTTGTACATCTTGAACAATATCGGAAATATGTATTTCTACAAAAAAAAATGTATATGTGACTGCAACTGCGGCCATATTCAATTTTGAAAGTTTTAAAAAATTGCAAATAATTGCATTTCATGCGAGTTATTGATAACCTGAATTTCTATGATAAAATTTGAAAATTTACCCCCAAAAACTCCCCTTGATTTTCACCCCCTGTATGCCTATTGCATTTAAAAGCTTGTTTTTTTTGGGTTCAGGGAGTCGTAAAACATTTTTTTCGATTTTTTTCGGCCGTAATACTTCCTTGTTTAGCAATAAAGTAAAAATGTGACATTTATCTTAAACGTTGATTGATGAACATGTAAATGTAACAATAATTAATATGCATTTTTTTACAAATGTCCACATAATATAAGAAAATATGTAAAAATTCTAAAAACCATAACAGGACATTACCTATAACATATTGTTGAAAAGCTATAAGTATCTCTATAGTCACACATAATTTAAATTATTTTTTGTTGCTAAATATTAAAAAAAAACTGTCAATCGACCCTGCTCCATCTTAATTTAATTGCAAAAGGTCTCATTTTCTGAATTAAAAGTTGAAATTTACTGAGATGGTCTTTTTATGAATATCTCGCCTATCTATTTAAATTTGTATTAGGTTTCGTATCTTTCGTAGTTTTAATTAGTAACATTAATATATTCATGTAATAATTCAAATTTCCCTTTCAGTAATGCATGCAAGTGAAAATGCTGTCAGTCAGAATCATAAGTTTCTTTACTTTCAAGTAGACAGTTCTTATAAACCATTAAAAAGCATCCTTAATTTATCATCTTCAAGACAAAAGTAGACGATAAGGTTATGATAGAAAACTTTTAAGAAAGCTCTTTTGATATCATTTGTCATAATACCTGTATTGCAAGCCGTGTTTCACTGTTGGCATTAAAAAAGTCAAAAACTGAAATATTTTGTGCACAAACATATATTTTCATAAAAGTCACCATAGTAAATGATTGCTTTAAATATTATAAATCAGCTGTATTAACTTTAATTTGGAAAATTCCGTAAAGTAAGAGATATTTTCAATTTGCAAAAGAAGTATGAAGTTAACAAATGTGAACAATTTCAAAGAAAAGCGATTCATTTTTTAGAAGTAAGATATACACTACAACCAAATAACGAGAAAATGAATAAATTCTAAATCGTTTGGTATTTATCTCCATCCGAATGCTGCATTAAAAAACACAGATGGTACACCAATCAAATAGTAATTTGTTATTGATAATTTGCAATTGCTTAATTTTATAAGAAATTATAAAGGGGCACAATCAAATTTGTTTAGTAAATCGACATAAATTATGTACAAAATTGATGATGTGGATAAATTTTTTCACGAATTACATCATATTGAAAACTAGTCATTCTGTAAACGACTTCGTCTAGTTTGCTTTTCTCAATCTTCGTTAGTTGGTTGTTAATGTATTACTTTGATTCCTACTGCTTCAATAGTGTGAAAGTTACTATATATTTGTGTGATTGCCTTGTTAATATTTCTAATATCTATAATTTTTATTTTATGTAAACTGATGCTTTAACATTTCTTGGATCTGATAGAAACTAATTCAGAAACTTTGTGAAATATTACAATACTTTGAAATGATCTATTCATAATTTATAATCGCGTAGTAATGTATTATATACCTACACTCTAGAAATATACCTATGCTAGTAATAACAAATCATGGTTGCCGTTTGCACAATACGAACTTGCTTAAACATAAAGTTAAACCTTTGTACATTATTTTGCTGATAGACATCCCTTTCCTAATTTAATCCATTTTCAACATATATTTGGACAGTTTCCAAGCGAGTGGTAAAACATATGGAATAATTAATTATATAATTAAATTCCCACCAATGCTATAACTGAATTTCAATTGAAATTTACGTTAAATCATAATTATAGTGATTATGCAGTGCTTTAGGAAATGGGTATACATTACGTTATTAGTTATTTAGGCCCGCTTGAATAGATATCGTTTAAACTCCACACCTAAGTTCAACTTTAGATACATATTGTGCAGATATCAGCGTTAAGTATAATCTAAACCCCAACTGACGGATGTAGTATGGTTTAAGCTATAAGGTTTGGTTAAATCACAAAATTTACATCTTTTATAGAGAAATCATAACGTTAAGGTTAGGTTAGTGTAAGGTTATTATTTTCATAAGCTAGAACAACAGTTAAGCAAAAATAACAACGAATTTCGTTTTGACAATTGGCTTTCGCTAAAATCCAGAAACCACATGTTTCGGCAACCGGGTGTCATTTTTCATCAACAAGCTTAGCTCGAAAATTTTAAGATATTCTTTTGTACATACATTATATTGTGCTGTGTTGTGTTGTGTTGTGTTGTGTTGAGTTGCGTTGCGTTGTGTTGTGTGTGTGTTGTGTTGTGTTGTGTTGTGTTGTGTTGTGCTGTACTCTCTGTTCTGTGATGTGCTGTTCTGTGTTGTGCTGTGCTGTGTGTGCTGTGCTGTGCTGTGCTGTGCTGTGCTGTGCTGTGCTGTGCTGTGCTGTGCTGTGCTGTGCTGTGCTGTGCTGTGCTGTGCTGTGCTGTGCTGTGCTGTGCTGTGCTGTGCTGTGCTGTGCTGTGCTGTGCTGTGCTGTGCTGAGCTGTGCTGTGCTGTGCTGTGCTGTGCTGTGCTGTGCTGTGTGTGTGCTGTGCTGTGTGTGCTGTGCTGTGCTGTGCTGTGCTGTGCTGTGCTGTGCTGTGCTGTGCTGTGCTGTGCTGTGCTGTGCTGTGCTGTGCTGTGCTGTGTTCTGTGTGCTGTGCTGTGCTGTGCTGTGCTGTGCTGTGTGCTGTGCTGTGCTGTGCTGTGCTGTGCTGTGCTGTGCTGTGCTTGTGTGTGCTGTGCTGTGCTGTGCTGTGCTGTGCTGTGCTGTGCTGTGCTGTGCTGTGCTGTGCTGTGCTGTGCTGTGCTGTGTGTGCTGTGCTGTGCTGTTGCTGTGCTGTGTTTGTTGTGTTGTGATGTTGCTGTGTTGTGTTGTGTTTGTGTTGTGTTGTGTTGTGTGTTGTGTGTGTTGTGTTGTGTTTTTGTGTGTGTTGTTTGTTGTGTTGTGTTGTGTTGTGTTGTGTTGTGTTGTGTTTGTTGTTGTGTTGTGTTGTGTTGTGTTGTGTTGTGTTGTGTTGTGTTTGTTGTGTTGTGTTGTGTTGTGTTGTGTTGTGTTTGTTGTGTTGTGTTGTGTTGTGTTGTGTTGTGTTGTGTTGTGTTGTGTGTGTTGGTGTTCGTTGGTTGTGTTGTGTGTGTATTGTGTTGTTGTTTGTGTTGTTGTGTATTGTTGTGTTGTGTTGTGATTGTATTGTATTGTATTGTATTGTATTGTATTGTATTGTATTGATATTGTATTGTATTGTATTGTATTTGTATTGTATTGTGTTGTATGTAGTGTGTATTGTATTGTAGTTGTTGTATGCATTGTATTGCTTATTGTATTATGTATTGTATTGATATTGTATTGTATTGTATTGTATTGTATTTGTATTGTATTGTATTGTATTGTATTGTATTGTATTGTATTGTTATTGTATTGTATTGTATTGTATTGTATTGTATTGTATTGTATTGTATGTATTGATTGATTGTATTGTATTGTATTTGTTATTTGCATTGTTGTTTGTTGTATTGTATTGTATTGTATTGTGTTATTTGCATGTTTGTATTGTATTTAGTATTGTATTGTATTTGTATGTTGTATTTATGTATTTATTGTATTGTATTGTATTGTATTGTATATTGTATTGTATTGTATTGTATTGATTGTATTGTATTGTATTGTATGTATATTGTATTTGTATTGTATTGTATTATTGTATTGTATTGTATTGTTTGATTGTATTGTATTGTATTGTATTGTATTGTATTGTATTGTATTGTATTGTATTGTTTTGTATTGATTTGTATTGTATTGTATTGTATTGTTTGTATTGTTTGTATTGTATTGTATTGTATGTATATTGTATTGTATTGTATTGTATTGTATTGTATTATTGATTATTGTATTGTTATTGTATTGTATTGTTATTGTATGATTGTATTGTATTGTATTGTATTGTATTGTATTGTATTGTTGTGTATTGTATTGTATTGTATTGTTGTTGTTTTGTGTTGTATTGTATTGTATTGTATTGTATTGTTTGTTATTGTATTTGATTGATTGATTGTATTGTATTGTTTGTATTGTGATTGTGTTGTGTATGTGTATGTGTATGTGTTATTGTGTTGTGTTGTTTGTTGTGTTGTGTATTGTTGATGTCAGCTGTATTAACTTTAATTTGGAAAATTCCGTAAAGTAAGAGATATTTTCAATTTGCAAAAGAAGTATGAAGTTAACAAATGTGAACAATTTCAAAGAAAAGCGATTCATTTTTAGAAGTAAGATATACACTACAACCAAATAACGAGAAAATGAATAAATTCTAAATCGTTTGGTATTTATCTCCATCCGAATGCTGCATTAAAAACACAGATGGTACACCAATCAAATAGTAATTTGTTATTGATAATTTGCAATTGCTTAATTTTATAAGAAATTATAAAGCACAATCAAATTTGTTTAGTAAATCGACATAAATTATGTACAAAATTGATGATGTGGATAAATTTTTTCACGAATTACATCATATTGAAAACTAGTCATTCTGTAAACGACTTCGTCTAGTTTGCTTTTCTCAATCTTCGTTAGTTGGTTGTTAATGTATTACTTTGATTCCTACTGCTTCAATAGTGTGAAAGTTACTATATATTTGTGTGATTGCCTTGTTAATATTTCTAATATCTATAATTTTTATTTTATGTAAACTGATGCTTTAACATTTCTTGGATCTGATAGAAACTAATTCAGAAACTTTGTGAAATATTACAATACTTTGAAATGATCTATTCATAATTTATAATCGCGTAGTAATGTATTATATACCTACACTCTAGAAATATACCTATGCTAGTAATAACAAATCATGGTTGCCGTTTGCACAATACGAACTTGCTTAAACATAAAGTTAAACCTTTGTACATTATTTTGCTGATAGACATCCCTTTCCTAATTTAATCCATTTTCAACATATATTTGGACAGCTTCCAAGCGAGTGGTAAAACATATGGAATAATTAATTATATAATTAAATTCCCACCAATGCTATAACTGAATTTCAATTGAAATTTACGTTAAATCATAATTATAGTGATTATGCAGTGCTTTAGGAAATGGGTATACATTACGTTATTAGTTATTTAGGCCCGCTTGAATAGATATCGTTTAAACTCCACACCTAAGTTCAACTTTAGATACGTATTGTGCAGATATCAGCGTTAAGTATAATTTAAACCCCAACTGACGGATGTAGTATGGTTTAAGCTATAAGGTTTGGTTAAATCACAAAATTTACATCTTTTATAGAGAAATCATAACGTTAAGGTTAGGTTAGTGTAAGGTTATTATTTTCATAAGCTAGAACAACAGTTAAGCAAAAATAACAACGAATTTCGTTTTGACAATTGGCTTTCGCTAAAATCCAGAAACCACATGTTTCGGCAACCGGGTGTCATTTTTTCATCAACAAGCTGAGCTCGAAAATTTTTAAGATATTCTTTTGTACGTACATTATATTGTGCTGTGTTGTGTTGTGTTGAGTTGAGTTGCGTTGCGTTGTGTTGTGTTGTGTTGTTTTGTGTTGTGTTGTGTTGTGTTGTGTTGTGTTGTGCTGTACTCTCTGTTCTGTGGTGTGCTGTGCTGTGCTGTGCTGTGCTGTGCTGTGCTGTGCTGTGCTGTGCTGTGCTGTGCTGTGCTGTGCTGTGCTGTGCTGTGCTGTGCTGTGCTGTGCTGTGCTGTGCTGTGCTGTGCTGTGCTGTGCTGTGCTGTGCTGTGCTGTGCTGTGCTGTGCTGTGCGGTGCTGTGCTGTGCTGTGCTGTGCTGTGCTATGCTGTTCTGTGCTGTGCTGTGCTGTGCTGTGCTGTGCTGTGCTGTGCTGTGCTGTGTTGTGTTGTGTTGTGTTATGATGTGAAGTGATGTGTTGAGTGGTGTTGTGTTGTGTTGTGTTGTGTTGTGTTGTGTTGTGTAGTGTTATGCTGTGTTGTGTTGTGTTATTTTGTGTTGTGTTGTGTTGTGTTGTGTTGTGCTCTACTCTCTGTTCTGTGGTGTGCTGTGCTGTGCTGTGTTGTGCTGTGCTGTGGTGTGCTGTGCTGTGTTGTGCTGTGCTGTGCTGTGCTGTGCTGTGCTGTGCTGTGCTGTGCTGTGCTGTGCTGTGCTGTGCTGTGCTGTGCTGTGCTGTGCTGTGCTGTGCTGTGCTGTGCTGTGCTGTGCTGTTCTGTGCTGTGCTGTGCTGTGCTGTGCTGTGCTGTGCTGTGCTGTGCTGTGCTGTGCTGTGCTGTGCTGTGTTGTGTTGTGTTATGATGTGAAGTGATGTGTTGAGTGGTGTTGTGTTGTGTTGTGTTGTGTTGTGTTGTGTAGTGTTATGCTGTGTTGTGTTGTGTTATTTTGTTTGTGTTGTGTTGTGTTGTGTTGTGTTGTGTTGTGTTGTGTTGTGTTGTGTTGTGTTGTGTTGTGTTGTGTTGTGTTGTGTTGTGTTGTGTTGTGTTGTGTTGTGTTGCGTTGTGTTCTGTTGAGTTGTGTTGTGATGTGTTGTGTTGTGTTGTTGTGTTGTGTTGTGCGGTGTTGTGTTGTGTTGTGTTTCGTTGCGCTGTGTTGTATTATGTTGTGTTTTGTTGTGATGTGTTGTGTTGTGTTGTGTTGTGTAGTGTTGTGTTGCGTTGTGGTGTCGTGTCGTCGCGTCGCGTCGCGTTGAGTTGCGTTGCGATGTTGTATTGCCTTGTATTGTAATGTATTGTATTGTATTGTATTGTATTGTATTGTATTGTATTGTATTGTATTGTATTGTATTGTATTGTATTGTATTGTATTGTATTGTATTGTATTGTATTGTATTGTATTGTATTGTATTGTTGTAATGTATTGTATTGTATTGTACTGTATTGTAATCATTGTATTGTATTGCATTGTATTGTATTGTATTGAATTGTATTGTATTGTATTGTATTGTATTGTATTGTATTGTGTCGCATTGCATTGTATTGTATTGTATTGTATTGTGTTGTATTGCATTCTATTGTATTGTATTGTATTATATTGTATTGTATTGTATTGTTTGTATTGTATTGTATTTATTGTATTGATATTGTATTGATTGGATTGATTGATTGTATTGTATTGTGTTATGTTGCATCGTGTTGTGTTGTGTTGTATTGTATTGTGTTGTGTTGTGTTGTGTTATGTTGCAATGTCTTGTATTGTATTGTATAGCATTGTGTTTATTTGTATTTCTTTTTTGTATTATATACATTCTTGATTGTATTATATTTATCGTACTGTATTGTATTTATTATATTTATACTTATTATATTATATGTATTATGTTTATTTCTTTATTTATTGTATTTATTATATTATTATTGTATTGGATTGTCTTGTTTTGCATTTATTGTATTTATTGTATTTATTGTATTTATTAATGTATTGATTTGTGTTGTTATATTGTATTCAGTGTACTATATTGTACTATGTATTGTATTATTGTAATAATGATATTATTGTGGTATTTATTACATTTATTGTGTTGTGTTGTGTTGTATTGCATTATTGTATTGTATTATTGTATTGCATTGATTATACTTATTATTTATTGTATTTTATTGTGTTTGTTGTGTTGTGTTGCGCTGTATTGTGTTGAGATGTGTTATGTATTGTGTGTGTTGTGTTTGTTTGTTTTGTTGTTTGTAGATTGTGTTGTGTTGTGTTGCGTTGCGTTGCCCTGTGCAGCGCTGTGTTGTGTGGTGTGATGTTGTGTTGTGTTGTGTTGTGTTGTGTTGTGTTGTGTTGTGTTGTGTTGTATTGCATTGTGCTGTGTTGTGTTGTGTTGTGTTGTGTTGTGTTGTGTTGTGTTGTGTTGTGTTGTGTTGTGTTGTGTTGTGTTGTGTTGTGTTGTGTTGTGTTTCGTTGCGCTGTGTTGTATTATGTTGTGTTGTGTTGTGCGGTGTTGTGTTGTGTTGTGTTTCGTTGCGCTGTGTTGTATTATGTTGTGTTTTGTTGTGATGTGTTGTGTTGTGTTGTGTAGTGTTGTGTTGCGTTGTGTGGTGTCGTGTCGTGTCGCGTCGCGTCGCGTTGAGTTGCGTTGCGATGCGTTGTATTGCCTTGTATTGCAATGTATTGTATTGTATTGTATTGTATTGTATTGTATTGTATTGTATTGTATTGTATTGTATTGTATTGTATTGTATTGTATTGTATTGTATTGTATTGTATTGTATTATATTGTATTGTAGTGTGTTGTAATGTATTGTATTGTATTGTACTGTATTGTAATGCATTGTATTGTATTGCATTGTATTGTATTGTATTGAATTGTATTGTATTGTATTGTATTGTATTGTATTGTATTGTGTCGCATTGCATTGTATTGTATTGTATTGTATTGTGTTGTATTGCATTCTATTGTATTGTATTGTATTATATTGTATTGTATTGTATTGTTTTGTATTGTATTGTATTGTATTGTATTGATTGGATTGTATTGTATTGTATTGTGTTATGTTGCATCGTGTTGTGTTGTGTTGTATTGTATTGTGTTGTGTTGTGTTGTGTTATGTTGCAATGTCTTGTATTGTATTGTATAGCATTGTGTTGTATTGTGTTGTATTGTCTTGTTTTGTATTATATAGCATTGCATTGTATTGTATTATATTGTATCGTACTGTATTGTATTGTATTGTATTGTATTGTATTGTATTGTATTGTATTGTATTGTATTGTATTGTATTGTATTGTATTGTATTGTATTGTATTGTATTGTATTGTATTGTATTGTATTGTATTGGATTGTCTTGTTTTGCATTGTATTGTATTGTATTGTATTGTATTGTATTGTATTGTACTGTAATGTATTGATTTGTGTTGTGTTATATTGTATTGCAGTGTACTATATTGTACTACATTGTATTGTATTGTATTGTACTGTAATGTATTGTATTGTGTGGTATTTTATTACATTGTATTGTGTTGTGTTGTGTTGTATTGCATTGCATTGTATTGTATTGTATTGTATTGCATTGCATTGTATGCTACTGTATTGTATTGTATTGTATTTTATTGTGTTGTGTTGTGTTGTGTTGCGCTGTATTGTGTTGAGATGTGTTGTATTGTGCTGTGTTGTGTTGTGTTTTGTTTTGTTGTGTTGTGTTGTGTTGTGTTGTTGTTGCGTTGCGTTGCCCTGTGCAGCGCTGTGTTGTGTGGTGTGATGTTGTGTTGTGTTGTGTTGTGTTGTTGTGTTGTATTTGTTGTGTTGTGTTGTTTGTGTTGTGTTGTGTTGTGTTGTGTTGTATTGTGTTGTTTGTGTTGTGTTGTGTTGTGTTGTGTTTGTTGTGTTGTTTGTTTTGTTGTGTTGTGTTTGTGTGTTGTGTTGTGTTGTGTTTGTTGGTGTGTTGTATTATGTTGTTTTGTTGTGATGTGTTGTGTTGTGTTGTGTTGTGTTGTGTTGGTTGTGTTTGGTGTTGTGTTTGTGTTTGTGCGTGGTTGGTTGGTTATGGTTGTATTCCTTTGAATTGTATGTATTGTTGTATTGTATTGTATTGTATTGTATATTATGTATTGTATTGTATTGTATTTATTGTATTGTATTGTATTATATTGTATTGTATTGTATTGTATTGTATTGTATTGTATTGTATTGTATTGTATTGTATTGTATTGTATTGTATTGTATTGTATTGTATTGTATTGTATTGTATTGTATTGTATTGTATTGTATTGTATTTTATTGTATTGTATTGTATTGTATTGTATTGTATTGTATTGTATTGTATTGTGTTGTATCGTATCGTATCGTATTGTATTGCATTGTATTGTATTGCGTTTATGTGCGTTGCATTTTATCATACCATATATCATATCATTTGATATGATGTCAAGGTAGATATTGTCATGTCATACCATGCTTGCATGTCATGTTATCCTATCATGTCATGTTACCTCATGTCATGCCATATCATGTATCATAACATTCAGCTTATCGCACCGTATCATATCATATCATCATATATCATATATCATATATATCATATATCATATATCATATATCATATATCATATATCTATATATATCATATATCATATATCATATATCATATATCATATCATCATACATCATACATCATACATCATATATCATATATCATATATCATATATCATATATCATATATCATATATCATATATCATATATCATATATCATATATCATATATCATATATCATATATCATATATCATATATCATATATCATATATCATATATCATATATCATATATCATATATCATATATCATATATCATATATCATATATCATATATCATATATCATATATCATATATCATATATCATATATCATATATCATATATCATATATATATATCATATATCATAATATATATATCATATATATATCATATCATATATATATATCAATATCATATATATATATCATATACATATCATATATATTATTATTCATATATCAATCATTATCATATCATATCAATACATTCATATATCATATTTATTATATATTATATATATTCTTATCATATATTATATATCATATATCATATATCATATATCTATATCATATATCATAATCATATATCATATATCATATATATATCAATATCATATATCATATATCATATATCATATATCATATCATATATCATATCTATATCATATATATATTCATATATCATATCATATATCATATCATATTCATACTATCATTTCATTATATGTATTATATCTATCATATATCATATACATATAATATCATTATATATTCATATATCAATTCATAACATATACAATCTTACATTATATACATATATTATTTATATATATATATATATCATATCTTATCATTTCAATATCATATATCATATATCATTCTATACATATTTATTCTATACATATCAATTCTAATCTATATTATACATATTATAATCTTCTAATCTAACTTATTATATCTATTCTAATCTATACATATTCAATTCTTCTAACATTATTTATCATATCATATCATTACATTTATACATATTATTATATACTATATATCTAATATATACTATTCAATATAATCATAATCTAATCTATTTATCTATATCATATATCATATATCTATATTATATCATATCATATATCATATATCATATCATATATCTATATCTATATCTATATCTATATCATATATCATATATCATATATCATATATCATATATCATTATCATATATCATTATCATATATCATATATCATATATCAATATATATCATCATATATCATATATCACATATCATATATCAATATCATATATATATATCATATATCATATATCATATATCTATATCATATATCATATATATATATCATATATCATATATCATATATCATATCATATATCATATATCATATATCATATATCATATATCATATATCATATATCATATATCATTATATTATATGTCATATATCATCATATCATATATCATATATCATATATCATTATATATATCATGTATCATGTATCATGTATCATGTATCATGTATCATGTATCATATCATATATCATATATCATATATCATATATCTATATCATATATCAATATATCATAATCATATATCATATTCGTTATCTATATCATATCACATATCATATGATATCTATATATATATCATGTATATAATATTATTCATATATCATATATCATATATCATATATCATATATCATATATCATATATCATTTATATGCATATATCTATATCATATATGCATATTATCATTATATCATATATCATATATTCATATATCTATATCATATATCATATATCATATATCATATATCATATGATCATATATCTATCATATATCATATATCATATTATCTATATCATATATCATATATCATATATCATATATCATATATCATATATCATATATCATATATCATATATCATATATCATATATCATATATCATATATCATATATCATATATCATATTTCATATATCATATATCATATATCATATATCATATGTCATATATCATATATCATATATCATATATCTATATCATATATCATATATCATTCATTATATCGTATTTCATATGTCTATGTCATATCGTATTATCGTATATCGTATATCTATATCATATATCATATATCATATATCATATATCATATATCATTATATCATATATCTATATCATATATCATATATTATCATTATATATATCATATATCATATTATCATATATCATATATCATATATCATATTATCATATATCATATATCATATATCATATATCATATATATATATTCATATATCATATATCATATATCATATATCATATATCTATGATCATATATCATATTATGATATCATATATCATATATCTATATATCATATATCATATATCATATATCATATATCATATATCATATATCATATATCATATATCATATATCATATATCATATATCATATATCATATATTATATATATATCATATATCATATATCATATATCATATATCATATATCATATATCATATCATATATCATATATCATATATCATATCATATATCATATCATATATCATATATCTATATATATCATATATCATATATCATATATCATATATCAATATATCATATATCATATATCATATATCATATATCATATATCATATCATATATCATATATCATATATCATATATCATATATCATATATCATATATCATATATCATATATCATATCATATATCATATATCATATATCATATATCATATATCATATATCATATATCATATATCATATATCATATATCATATATCATATATCATATATCTATATCATATATCATATATCATATATCATATATCATATATCATATATCATATATCATATATCATATATCATATATCATATATCATATATCATATATCATATCTCATATATCATATATCATATATCATATATCATATATCATATATCATATATCATATATCATATATCATATATCATATATCATATTCATATATCATATATCATATATCATATATCATATATCATATATCATATATCATATATCATATATCATATATCATATATCATATATCATATATCATATATCATATATCTATATATCATATATCATATATCATATATCATATATCATATATCATATATCATATATCATATATCATATATCATATATCATATATCATATATCATATATCATATATCATATATCATATCATATCATCATATCACATCACATCATATCATATCATAGCATGTCATATCATATCATATCAATCATATCATATCACATATATATATGTATTATTTCAAGTCATATCACATCATGTCACATTACACCATAACCACACATTACATTATATCACATATATTGTATGGGTTTATGATTTATTATATTATAGTATTTCTGTGAATATCTGGTTTTATCTTAATTTTCTGCAGAGCTATCTGCACCTAGATTTTCCATGCCACCTAACTATTACATCGTCTATACAATAGGATGTGATTTTATTCTATGAACATATTCAAGAAATTTCGCTGAAATCGTATGGGAATGTTTGAATCTACTAATTTTAATGGAGATACACCTTCGTGAAGAGGTGCTGGAAGCTTATGTTATGCCATCTTATGTTTCTCCAATCCTATAGCCTATTATGTCAAACCACTGTCGTTTCTACAGCGAAATTTGAGTGTTTATCGTATATTGAACAGAATGACTTACATCTAACTATTTTATATTAAAATTATTAATTTTATTAAATACATAAATAAAGGTTTACCTCGGGTAGGATTTGAACCTACGACCTGTACTTTGCTAGAGTATGTTCAAACCCTACTGAGGTAAACTTTTTTATGTATTTAATAAAATTAATAATGATTACATATTTTTGAACTTATTCGTTCATAACAAAACTTATAATTATCTGTATATTAAATACTACTTGTTGATCGCATAGGCAGACGATTACTGGAAACCTTGGTTAAGCATTTCTATTCCATATACCAGTTATGAGTTTAACTTATATTGAATAACGGCAACCCTGTCTACCGTTTGATTACATGTTAATTATCTGTTGTCTGGATGGACAAAATCATTTTGGTGTTTTATGTAAAGCCAAATTTGTCCCTCTTGGTTGTCGGTGGCTAAACTTCATCACATTATTTCGTAAAACTACTTTTCATATTAAGGTTCTATTTAAGGTACCACGAACATTTATGTAATGGTTTTAGTATAGGAGCCTACGTAGTATTACGGTTTAGTTTAAATAATATTGAACAGCGCTATTTAAGCTGGAATAGTATTTGGGTTCTACATAGATTTCTTTACGAACTGGCGAGAAGCTTATGATTTCTATTGCACAGAACCTTCCCATGTTGTACTAGGTAGTATTGACTTTGAGATCACTATATTGCCGAGCTGCCACATAAACTTGTTTAACTTTTCTTTTACATATTTCCATTACTTTACTTGATATAGTGAAATTATGTACTTTTTTGTGACTAAAATTTAAGTGAAATTTTTGTTACTACAAATATTATTTTAAGATTGTTTACATTCTAAATATTCTGTTTTATTATTATTATATCGACTAACCAATTATTGGGGTTTATTTAAAATTAATAATTGTATTTATTAAAAAACTAATTACTTACAGGGCATGGCTTCTTACGTTTTATGTATATCTACTTCATTGTGCATATACTAATTAAAATTTTCCCTTTCAACATTCCTTTTTACTATCCAACTTTGGACATTTAAAGTTTCATTTTTAAAATATCATGGCGCTCTATTACCATTAAAGACTGATCTTTATCTACTTTTACGGTAGTCCAGTGCAAGCAATTCCGGGATGGAAAACCCGTATGTGCCTTGCTCAAGTAATAAAAGCAGAGTTGTATCAGAGTGGAGTCATAACGCAAATGAGGGTTGGCGAAGAAAGTTCTGCAAATCTTAAAGTAAGTGTTGATTATGCCCAATTCAACGAATTTATCAATTTGCGGATGAGCAGCTTATACAAATTCACGTATCTCACTTAACCTAAATCTTAAACTACAGCATACACGTAAGTCTAAACCAAAAACAAATGAAGTTCTTTCTAACAGTTTCTGTAGATACGTTCTGTTCTGTTCTGCAGCTAAAGTTATTGCTTACCTCTTCTTACGTCAACTGTATTTACGTTCAACAGATTTTCTTGTGAAATGCCAATTTTTATTTTTTTTTATTGTATTTATTTATTTATTTATTGTATTGTATTTATTATTTATATTTATTTATGTATTTATTGATATTGTATTGTATTGTATTGTATTTTATTGTCTTGTATTGTATTGTATTGTATTGTATTGTATTGTATTGTATTGTATTGTATTGTATTGTATTGTATTTTATTGTATTGTATTGTATTGTATTGTATTGTACTGTATTGTATTGTGTTGTATCGTATCGTATCGTATTGTATTGCATTGTATTGTATTGCGTTTATGTGCGTTGCATTTTATCATACCATATATCATATCATTTGATATGATGTCAAGGTACATATTGTCATGTCATACCATGCTTGCATGTGATGTCATATCCTATCATGTCATGTTACCTCATGTCATGCCATATCATGTATCATAACATTCAGCTTATCGCACCGTATCATATCATATCAAACCATATTATATCATATCATATCATATCATATCATATATCATATATCACATATCATATATCATATATCATATAACATATATCATATACCATATATCATATATCATATATCATATATCATATATCATATATCATATATCATATATCATATATCATATATCATATATCATATGTCATATACCATGTATCATGTATCATGTATCATGTATCATATATCATATGTCATATATCATATATCATATTTATACCATATCATATCATATCGTATATCATATATCATATATCGTATATCGTATATCGTATATCGTATATCGTATATCGTATATCGTATATCGTATATCGTATATCGTATATCGTATATCGTATATCGTATATCGTATATCGTATATCGTATATCGTATATCGTATATCGTATATCGTATATCGTATATCGTATATCGTATATCGTATATCGTATATCGTATATCGTATATCGTATATCGTATATCGTATATCGTATATCGTATATCGTATATCGTATATCATATATCGTATATCATATATCATATATCATATATCATATATCATATATCAATATATCATATCATATATCATATATCATATATCATATATCATATATCATATATATCATATATCATATATCATATATCATATATCATATATCATATATCATATATCATATATCACATATCATATATCATATATCATATATCATATATATATACATATATCATATATCATATATCATATATCATATATCATATATCATATATCATATATCATATATCATATATCATATATCATATATCATATATCATATATCATATATCATATATCACATATCACATATCATATATCATATATCATATATCATATATCATATATCATATATCATATATCATATATCATATATCATATATCATATATCATATATCATATATCATATATCATATATCATATATCATATATCATATATCATATATCATATATCATATATCATATATCATATATCATATATCATATATCATATATCATATATCATATGTCATATATCATATATCAAATATCATATATCGTATATCGTATATCGTATATCGTATATCGTATATCGTATATCGTATATCATATGTCATATGTCATATATCATGTATCATGTATCATGTATCATGTATCATGTATCATGTATCATGTATCATGTATCATATATCATATATCATATATCATATATCATATATCATATATCATATATCATATATCATATATCATATATCATATATCATATATCATATATCATATATCATATATCATATATCATATATCATATATCATATATCATATATCATATATCATATATCATATATCATATATCATATATCATATATCATATATCATATATCATATATCATATTTCATATATCACATATCACATATCACATATCACATATCACATATCACATATCACATATCACATATCACATATCACATATCACATATCATATATCATATATCATATATCATATATCATATATCATATATCATATATCATATATCATATATCATATATCATATATCATATATCATATATCATATATCATATATCATATATCATATATCATATATCATATATCATATATCATATATCATATATCGTATATCGTATATCGTATATCGTATATCGTATATCGTATATCGTATATCGTATATCGTATATCGTATATCGTATATCGTATATCGTATATCGTATATCGTATATCGTATATCGTATATCGTATATCGTATATCGTATATCGTATATCGTATATCGTATATCGTATATCGTATACGTATATCGTATATCGTATATCGTATATCGTATATCGTATATCGTATATCGTATATCGTATATCGTATATCGTATATCGTATATCGTATATCGTATATCGTATATCGTATATCGTATATCGTATATCGTATATCGTATATCGTATATCGTATATCGTATATCATATATCATATATCATATATCATATATCATATATCATATATCATATATCATATATCATATATCATATATCATATATCATATATCATATATCATATATCATATATCATATATCATATATCATATATCATATATCATATATCATATATCATATATCATATATCATATAACATATATGATTTATCATTTATCATATATCATATATCATATATCATATATCATATCATATCATATCTCATCACATCACATCTCTTCATATCATATCATATCATGTCATATCATATCATATCATATCAATCATATCATATCACAATATATATATATATATATATATATCATGTATTATTTCAAGTCATATCACATTATGTCACATTACACTATACCACATCACATTACATTATATCACATATTTTGTATTGGTTTATGATTTATTATATTATAGTATTTCTGTGAATATCTAGTTTTATCTTAATTTTCTGCAGAGCTATCTGCACCTAGATTTTCCATGCCACCTAACTATTACATCGTCTATACAATAGGATGTGATCTTATTCTATGAACATATTCAAGAAATTTCGCTGAAATCGTATGGGAATGTTATGAAGCTACTAATTTTAATGGAGATACACCCTTCGTGAAGAGGTGCTGGAAGCTTATGTTATGCTATCTTATGTTTCTCCAATCCTATAGCCTATTATGTCAAACCACTGTCGTTTCTACAGCGAAATTGGAGTGTTTATCGTATATTGAATAGAATGACTTACATCTAACTATTTTTATATTAAAAACTAATATTAATTTTATTAAATACATAAATAAAAGGTTTACCTCGGGTAGGATTTGAACCTACGACCTGTACTTTGCTAGAGTATGTTCAAACCCTACTCGAGGTAAACTTTTTATTTATGTATTTAATAAAATTAATAATAATTTTTGATTACATATTTTTGAACTTATTCGTTCATAACAAAACTTATAATTATCTGTATATTAAATACTACTTGTTGGTGGCATAGGCAGACGATTACTGGAAACCTTGGTTAAGCATTTCTATTCCATATACCAGTTATGAGTTTAACTTATATTGAATAATGGCAAACCCTGTCTACCGTTTGATTACATGTTAATTATCTGTTGTCTGGATGGACAAAATCATTTTGCTGTTTTATGTAAAGCCAAATTTGTCCCTCTTGGTTGTCGGTGACTAAACTTCATCACATTATTTCGTAAAAACTACTTTTCATATTAAGGTTCTATTTAAGGTACCACGAATATTTATGTAATGGTTTTAATATAGGAGCCCCGCACGTAGTATTACGGTTTACTTTAAATAATATTGAACAGCGCTATTTAAGCTGGAATAGTATTTGGGTTCTACATAGATTTCTTTACGAACTGGCGAGAAGCTTATGATTTCTATTGCGCACAGAACCTTCCCATGTTGTACTAGGTAGTATTGACTTTGAGATCACTATATTGCCGAGCTGCCACATAAACCTGTTTAACTTTTCTTTTACATATTTCCATTACTTTATTTGATATAGTGAAATTATGTACTTCTTTTTTGTGACTAAAATTTAAGTGAAATTTTTGTTACTACAAATATTATTTTAAAGATTGTTTACATTCTAAATATTCTGTTTTATTATTATTATATCGACTAACCAACTATTGGGGGTTTATTTAAAATTAATAATTGTATTTATTAAAAAAACTAATTACTTACAGGGCACTTGGCTTCTTACGTTTTATGTATATCTACTTCATTGTGCATATGCTAATTAAAATTTTCCCTTTCAACATTCCTTTTTCCACTATCCAACTTTGGACATTTAAAGTTTCATTTTTAAAATATCATGGCGCTCTATTACCATTAAAAGACTGATCTTTATCTACTTTTACGGTAGTCCAGTGCAAGCAATTCCGGGATGGAAAAACCCGTATGTGCCTTGCTCA
Source organism: Vesta saturnalis (assembly GCA_036346205.1). NCBI lineage: Eukaryota > Metazoa > Arthropoda > Insecta > Coleoptera > Lampyridae > Vesta > Vesta saturnalis. Next base: position 6,241,213 of record JARFJB010000513.1, read on the forward strand.
AGTAATAAAAGCAGAGTTGTATCAGAGTGGAGTCATAACGCAAATGAGGGTTGGCGAAGAAAGTTCTCCAAATCTTAAAGTAAGTGTTGATTATGCCCAATTCAACGAATTTATCAATTTGCGGATGAGCAGCTTATACACAATTCACGTATCTCACTTAACCTAAACCTTAAACTACAGCATACACGTAAGTCTAAACCAAAAACAAATGAAGTTCTTTCTACCAGTTTCTGTAGATACGTTCTGTTCTGTTCTGCAGCTAAAGGTATTGCTTACCTCTTCTTACGTCAAATGTATTTACGTTCAACAGATTTTTCTTGTGAAATGCCAAATTGGCATTTTGTTTGCTTATCTGGTATCTGGTGTGCGCTTTAGAAAACTCCTTGCGCCGCACTGTTATTTTCTAAATTTACAACGACCACTTGATAGCTGCGCCTTGGTATATGTTCAGTCTATCTTGAAAGTAAATTATATTTGAGCAACAACCGATGATGAGCTATAAACACACGATTCTGTTAAAAATATTCTATGCTCGTCTAACGTTGTGCAATTTAAGATGCGCACAAAAAGTACAATATACCTAAGACTTTCTCAAGGACATTAAAGGGCTTCATGTACAGTGGTAAAACTTAAACTCGTTGATTATAATATAATTAGAAAAACAACTTATTTGAAAATATTCACATCGATGATGTGAATAATGTCCATCGTTACAATAGGATAGTTTATTTTAATGATCTTTGATAATAGTAATAACGATGTTTATTACACAATGGGTATGCACAATTACAGTGTAATTAGGCATTGAGCAGTGGAGATAGCACTGAAAACAGATTAAATAGCCTTATGAAAGATGTAAACAACATTATGCAAATGCACAATGGCCAAAAATCCAAACCGTTAACGTAGTAAGAACAAGACAATTTACAATCTTAAGGTTCAGATCAATTCAAACGTGCGAGTTGCGAATAAAAATACAAAAAAAAAACTGTGTTCAAGGATTTAAAGAAAATGCAAACAAAATACAAATTTACAATGTACCGTAGTTAACATGCGATGATAATTACAATTTGAAGCTTAGTTTGTTGTAAATAACATTTTCTTTCCTTCTGTGATACTTGAAACGGCAGAATACACGTTCGGTGAATATGAATTTGCTACGTGTTTAAGTGGGAAACGTAGGAAGAGTGAAAGGCTTCTCTACTAACGGTTCGGGTGGGTGCAGAAAAATCCGATTGTAAACTTAGACGCCAGAAACCGCTCCCCACAAGTGTTCACCGTTATCCCGACTTCTGGATTAACGATGTAGGAGGGGGTTAGCAAGGAAATTGAAGGGAAGGCAGATATGAAGGGGAAGAGAAAATATGAGACTGTTGTAGCGTAACTCAAGAACTATAATGTCTAAAAAAATTGCGTGTGGATATGCTCCACCAAAATGTATATCTAAGAGAAATTAGTATAATATACTCAAACAAAATGTATATTTAAACAAAAGAGTTAAATCTTGGTTTCACGAAAAGTAAAATGTTGGTCCTACGGTTACTACCCAACATGAAAATAATGGTGACGTTCGCAAGTCGAACAGGTTCTTTAAAGTTAAACCCGCAGAAAATTAATGTTTAAACTGATTTTTTTAAATTTAAGCGTTTCGATCAAAGATCTTTCATTTGTGTTGAACTGAAAGAAAGACATATATCTGACGCTATAATAAAAGTGTTTTAAAATACTCAAACTTAATAAATCTACTTACTGTAGTTGCACAACACCCAAAGAAACCGTATTATAGTTAATCCTAAATTAATTACAAAATGTTTGTCGGAAGGCCAGTTCAGTTTTCCCCTTTACTTATTTAGTAACTGGGTGGTTCGTACCAGATACTGGAGCAAAAACAAAAAGCAAAAGAAAATCTAAACAGGCAACTAAAGTTCCCCCGAAAAGACTAAATATACACAGTAAAATGTTTAAGTGAAAATATCAATAATAGCAGGAACTTTACTTAATTCGTCCCAACAGTTCAAAAATAATAACACAACACATTTAAATGCGTGCAAGTTAAATCAAAAAGGAATGAAATACGCACTCATACGTATAACAACAAAATGAATATTAAATAGTACAGAAGCTACTATGAAGCAGGTCCCGTCGCGCAACGTCATAATCGAAAGTGGTCTGTGCGCAGCTGAACTACTGTGCAGTAATAAAATGGAAATTATCTGCAAATACCAATGGGTGCCGTCCAGAGTTTATCAAACAGTGTTATTAGCAATTATTATTATAAAGTGAACGTTATGGAGAGCACTTAAACACAGATCCGAACGATAATTACATCAATTCATAAAGCATTAGTACATACTAGCAGGTGTAATTTTAACAAGCACGTTGATTTGCTAGGTGTGAAATTCATCAAAGGTACGTGAGATAATACGGTAATTATACTAGTTAATATCACACTTTTGTATTCTAACGAGTAGCACGTTATTTAAATCGCTGTCGAGCAGCTGCACATACTGCGACGATATGGTAGGTAATTGAGTTCATGCGGACTCTGACTTTGTGCAGGGTGTAAATGGTTACCCTAATGTTGATACAGTAGGAAGGTTCGTGTAGACGAATCCAAGCAGCACGAAGGTATTGGTAGAACGTCCACGTAATAGATATCAATTTAACTTCCCGGCCAGTTCCGATCATAGCAGTATAGAACAGAAAGTGCCAAAAATGCTAAAAGGAGAAGGCAGGTAAGTATTACATAAGATGAATTTAACATCCATCACCCCTAAAGATTGCAGAACGGGCACATTGAAATGGTACGAAATGCCTTCCAGTAGTCGATCGGAAGAATCAGTAATTTACTTATTGGTCGTACGCCTTCAATCGTTAACAAAGAATGTTATGATTTACTAACGATAAAAAAAAAGAGGAACAAAAGTTTGTACAGAAAGTTTAGAAAAGTGCAACTATGTTTTGTTGTAAAGGTTTGTTCTAAATTACATCCGATGTATCATCGTTTGAAGAAATTTTTAGAAGATCGTCAGAAAGAAGAAAAAGATATAATAATTTCTGTAAAACCAAAAATTGTTATTATCGATTGCTTTGTTACCGATAGATAAGTTAAATAAAATCAAAACTATTGTGTTTTAATGGCCTAATATGCCGCTATCTAGCGGCATATTATATAATTGTATTATTATATAACAGTAACCTTTCTTAATTAATACAATTGCGAGATTCGGCTATAGAGGGTGGAACTATGTATTTTCGTACAACAAAATTCTTGATTTAACTTATGAAGAATAGTTGATATGACAACAGAGGAAAGCTATAGGCGGAAATTACATTAACAAATACAGAGTGTACCATTGGTTAATTAATAATTTCTCACGTTTTGAGATGATTTAAACATACCTACACTTAGCATGTAACACATTTAACGTATGATAAAGCATCTGGCAATTATCGCGAAGTCAGAAAACTTTATTCTGAGAATTTTCCTAACAGAGTGTTACCAGACAGAATAACTTTTGAACGTGTTGACAGACCTTACGAGAAAATGGAATGTCTTTACGAAAATTCTAATTATTCTTTTTGAAAGCTAATGTATTTTATTTTCAGGTGCATTTAAACTATACTTGGTGAAAATACATTTAATAAATGATAGTGAAAGTTGTATGTGATCTGCAGCATCTTACAAAATTTCATGATTCTCAGACACCACTGACTTTATCGAATTAAAGAAACTAGTTCGAATATAAACTGACATTTTTTTTAAGTTTGTTGCTTTATCCCTGTTAAAGTGTTGACCCTTTAACCAGCGAGCTAAGCATAACCCTAACTTTCTACAACATCGGTACTGCGAAAATAGATGCATTGATATGATTGACAATCCACCAAATTTTCATTAAATTCTAAAATGTAGAGTTGTGAGTACAGCCCTATAACGCTGCAAAAAAAGAGCCGGACAAATAAAAATTATATGAAGTACTGACATTATTTGAATACCACCTACTCATTCTCAAGTTTTCACCTTTCATTCCTGAGAAACCCTGTATAAAGCGTTAAAATCTAACAAATTTTGCGAAATTACATTAAGCTCAATTGTAAAAGTAATATTAACGCTTTACTTACTGATTAAATATCACGTTAAATGAGTTTAATAGTCGAAACAATGTTTTAATATCGACTTTGTAGTTGTTTGTGTGAAGAAAATGCTTGCTTTGTCAGTATCTTAGAACATATTTGTTAATGATTTCACATATTTCAGACGTTTAATGATATTGGCTTCTAAAACTATGCGCAATTAAATGTTTATGTATAGCGCATAAATGGAAACGTTTTCTTATTCCGTTTAACTTGAAGTTAATAGACATTTAATAGACATTTTTGTAATTTGCCTCTATTTTGATACTCTAATAGACGTATTATGAAACGCGGCGTCATCATCTGCGATGCCATTATAGCCATTACTTCATGGAACATTTTGCGAAAAATTTTTAGGTTGGTAAACCTAGATCCGGAATTATCACTCTTACAAAATTTGTCAAAAACAGGATACGTACAGTAGAAAACTTTGATGTGAACAAATTAGATACACAATTTAGATATTTGCACTTGTAATCGTTTTTTCATATTATTGCTCCTTCCAGTTGTCGCTATGGAAAATAAATTTTATAGATACCTAGTGTGTAATATGTTCGTAATAAGTGGTAACACTATTTTTCAATACTAAAGTTGATAACTCCGCTTTAATTATTCACATTAATCAAATTATTTGAATAAACTCGCTACAGTTCTGCGACAAATACGCGTGGGCACTACTGAACGACGCTCCAACCTACCAAATAATTAAAAGTGCGGTTAAATGGTGTTATTGGTTAAATAATTTATAATGAAAAACGTAAATAACAAATGGTTTCTTGCTAACGAACGAAAACGAAACTGTTAATTTCACATTGGTATATATATATATATATATATATATATATATATATATATATATATATATATATATATATATATATATATATATATATATATATATATATATATATATATATATATACATAGACACAGGTATGGAAAAACGTTATTGCTAGTCTGAGAAATAAACCCAATAAGCATTATATGAGTGTGAGAGAGATAACTTTACCGATGTTGCCACTTTACGTATTTGCATGTAGGCACAAAATATGCACTACTTAAGTCTCCTTCAATCTAGCTCAACATTTCTAACTAATTGGGATTATGTTGAAAAGTCGCGTGTTCTTTGAAGCTATTAAGTAAATACTTTACACTTAAACATTAAATGATAATACCTCAAACATCAAATTTTATTGTAATTGCGAATTTATGACATGGTTCAATTATTACTCGTAAGAAGAACCAAGAAGAAACTTACGAGAGCTACAAACAAGAACATTAACATTTGCATTGATAGTATAACTTAAGTTTAAGGTTTAACTTTGGCATTATAATTCTTATTGAAAAACCAACCATTTTTAAAAATAAACAGAATACACTTTTTTCAAAACTCTACTTTATAAGATTTTCGAAAAGACCTCCACCTTGCGCGAGGCAGTAACCCAATCTGTGATAAAATTCAGCTCGGGTGTTTTCTAGCATTGCTTGGGTGATGCTGTTTGAAGAACCTGTAATTTTAATACGACGTTCGTCCAAATTGTTGTCACGTTCATGCCTGTGCCCATAAATTTGCTGGGATACGTATCCCCAAACAAAAAAGTCGTTCAGCGCGATATCAGGTGAACGAGGAGGATATTTAATAGTACCTTTTCCACTAATAATACGGTTAGGGAAAATTTATATTGAGGCGTTGAACAGCAGGAACTATCTGGTTCCTCAACGGTTCTAAATATTTGTCCGAATTCCAGTTTCCGTTGATAAAAAAATGGACCAATTATGGAATTACCTAAAATTCCTGCCCGTACATTCACGTTTTGGGGATATTGTGCCCGGTATGGAATACTAATGTGTTTGTTTTCCGGAGAGTAACCAACAGCGACAGACGGATTGTGATGGCCATGTAAGTTAAAAGAACACTCGTCGGTAAACAAAATATTTTCAATAAATCTTTCGTTTTCATTAGCCCGATTCATCATATCTTCTCAAAATTCCTTACGCTTTTAATGATCTTCTGGAAAAATTTCTTGTGTAGTTTGCAACTTATGTTTATTCCTTTTCAAGATATTGCGAACTGTTCTTGGTTCAATATTCATTTATCCAGCAATTTTTGTACTATTTCGCGGGAAATTAGTTTCTGCTAAACTACATACTGCAATTTCTTGGAGTTTGCGCTTTTCGTTTAAGTTACGACTAGGATGCTCACCATCATTACCATCAATGCTAGTGCATTTTCTACAATTATTTAAACATCCACATTTTTCAAATTTACAAACAGTACGCATAATCGTACTTTCTGATGGAATTGGCCTGTTTTCAAAGAAACAAGCAAACCTACCCATTATCTCTTGTGCAGTGCTCCCTGAATGATAATCTGTATTTTTTCTTCAGTGGAATACATGAGTATTGTGTTAGACTTGCAAAAACACTGATTTTCATTTCTCGTTGACAGTGGCAATGAAATGTGTCATTGATACTAGCCTACTCAAAACACGCATGTATCAGCGCTTTTAGTTTTTTGTGTCTTCCATCTCACTTAGCACGTAAACTGATTGTACTGTCTTGGTTTTACTTATTATAAGTCAGACCCGAGATAATATTTTGCATACTTGTATATATATATATATATATATATATATATATATATATATATATATATATATATGTTTCTATTTAGATTTCCACAAGTATTCATATTTAAATAAGACAATTTTCTTTAAAACTTGTAAATAAACGTAAAATTAATTCAACGTTTGGGAACGTCCTTTGTTCCTTTGTCAAGAATTTATTTGACAATTTCTGTAATTGTCAAATAAATTCTTGACAAAACAAAGGACGTTCAAACGTTGAATTAATTTTACGTTTATTTACACAAGTTTTAAAGAAAATTGTCTATATATATATATATATATATATATATATATATATATATATAGAAAACTGCAGATTCTAGAGCTGATTTTATGTCGATTTAACGTAAATTACCTTAATACAAAAATGTTTTCTAAGAGAGCTGGACCTCTTGGCAGATGGCGCCCTAACATCGGTTTAATTCAAATATCTTCAAAATGGTTTCCCTTTAAATGATAGCGTTCTGTACATTCATTTAGTGGAATATGTCCAATCGTATGGCGTAAATATGATATTTTAGTTGTATTCATAAGCGACTCGTTTGGGCGGCGGGGAATTGGACATTGTTATTTATAAATTTTGTTTTGACAATTTCGCAATTTTAACATAAAATTTAAAAAAAAATCGATTTTTTCATGAAACAATTATACTCTTCTGTGAAATCGCTACGACGTACCGTTTTCCAAATAAATCGATGTGAACTTTTCATGTGTTATTCATACTTTGATAAAATTAACTAACAAATTCATTTACAATTATGAAAAATGGCTATGAAAAATAAACAAAATAGCAAGGTCTCCAGATTTAAATTCTTACGATTTTTGTGTTTGGGGATATCTAATATCAATGATTTATTCCCAACCAATAGAAACACGCCATCAGCTTTGGAGAAGAATTCAGGATGCCTGCGACGAATTTAGGAACAATAGGGGAATTTTTGCAAAAATTCGGCAATCTGTACATAAACTAATAAGTAATAAATTTGTGCATAGAAACGGATGGTCGTCATGTGGAGCAGCTTTTGTAGATTCAGTATTGTGTTCATGCTTTTTTAGTTGTCATTTTGCATTTTTTTTATTATTAATTATCAGCAACATTTTTTTGTGTTAAAAACGATTATTGTTTTCCGGAGTTTATTTCTTACTTTCTAAAGTAAAATTAATTTATGACATGAGAGCAGTTTCACGTTCACTCAATTGTTATTTTTTTCATTTTCCATAGCTATCTTTCATAAATTGTACATAAATTCGTTAGTTAATTTTACAAAAGTATGATTAACACATAAAAATTCAAATCGATTTATTTCGAAAACGGTGCGTCGTAGCGACTTCAGAGTATCATTCTTTTATGAAAAAATAGAAATTTTTTAAACTATGTTTAAGTTGCGAAATTTTTAAAAACAAAAAACTTATGAACAACAATGTCCAATGCCCCGGCGAAACGAGCCGCTTATGCAGCTAAAAATCGTATTCATTCCATACGATTCGGCATATTCCACTAAATAAATGTACAGAAGGCTACCATTTAAAGGGAAGCCATTTTGCAGATATTTGAATTAAACCGATGTTGGTGCGCCATCTTCCAAGAGCTCCAGCTCTCTTACGAAGTATTTTTGTATTAACGTAATTTACGTTAGATCGACATAAAATGAGCTCTAGAATCTGCAGCTTTCTTTTGTAAAAAGACACCCTATATACATTGATATTAACTTTTCTATTTTGCAGCGAAGCTTCAATATAGCAACACCTGAAGTAAAAACAGAAAAGACTAACCTCCTCTCGAAATTAGAAATGAAGTAAACTAGCTGAAGATTTCCATCCCCCCAAGCGTTTTATTGTTAATAAATCACCGTCACAATTGACGATATGTGTGGCACTAGATCGCCTAAAACAGTGGCCTGTAAAAAGTTCTGGATTTGGTTATTCGAGAAAGGCAGCAATTATTTTAGGTACCTTTCCGATCGTATTGATTCCTATTGGGCTATTAATGTAGTAACCATTACGGTGCGTTAGAGTTACTTTCTTCGGCCTTAAGTTGGCATATTTTTTAATTAAATCAATCCAATTTTCGTCTGGCACAAGGAAAGTTCTCGGAATGCAATCTTTTGTTTTAGGTATAACTGCAATAACCGAGTCAGCTCTATACTGTATGTCATCTACACACATATCCCTCAATTCTTCACGCCTACATGCTCCATTGTAAGCTATTATCAAGATAACCCAAAATAAATATCATTGATCCATTTCAAGGTACAATAATGGGAGTTTATTTTTATTGCTTTATTATTGGCCACTTGAATAAATTTATTAATGTCGTCCTCTTCTAAATGATTAGATTTACGTGGGGTATAATGTTGGGACTCCCATTTTAGCAAAGCCTGCAGTTTCTTATGCTTGGATATGTCAACATATTATATATGTAAGCAGGACCTCAACATAGAGTAAATTGTCAATAAAGTGTGATGCCTTATACTTCCTCCGTTGTAATTCAAAATGCCCAAGTAAAACGTTCTCATAGATACCTTGAATTTTATTTTGGTTGCACCATGTCTCAAACTGTTGATACTGCTTCTTATATTCTTCAGAGGATTTATCAGGAAGCAAATTCGCGACTGTATTGCTAGAAATTTCTCGTATTTCAAGGAGCGTACATGCAAGATTATCTTGCTTATCTTCCATTTTCGTATTTATGACAGTATTTGAATCAAACAAAAGGCAACTAGATCAAATTTTTATATTTCACAATTAAGACATTACCAACTGACACAAAAATTCCCAGAGCATCTAAGGTAAATATTTTTGTTTAAAAGTGGCATAAAAAAGGCAAATTACAAAAAATAGCATAAAAATCGTGTTTCATAAGACCTTGAAGCACTCATTCTTTAAAAAACCTCGGGTTTTAAATTTCAATTCGTGTTTCAAAACTGGTCTTATGAAACCTATTGTTTAATATACTATTACCATAATGAAGTACACTTAAATATAAAGCAATTCCTTAATTTAATTGCTGTTGAGCAGTTTTCTTAAATGGATAATTGAATATACTATGTAATTAAAGAGTATGTTAACAGTTTAACAATTCAGTTTGGGAGATAAATCTAAAACTTTAATTTATTCCCGATGATGCTTTTAAGTAAAATCAAAACCTGCGGATTTTGTTAAGATATAATAAAGACAAGAATTGTATATATAAATAAAGGTTAAGGAACCGTGCATTAATCCATTGCCGCTATTAAGGCCTTTCAAACAGTAGACAGAGACCTAAAATTGAAGAGGACGGTGCACTGTTTTAGTATTGCAGTAAAAAGACGGAAAAGTATAGTCACATCGTAATAGATTTATTACTTCTAGACCGCCTGTGATTTGCGCTCAAAATGCAGTTAGCTGTTGACACTTCCCAATCATGTCCACGTAGAACAGCAAAAAGTCTGCAAGTAGTTTGTGTTCATTTATTGAGAAAACTATTAAAAATATATAAATTTTTTATTTTTTAAAATTTCCTGCAACATGGCTTCTAAATAAAAATCAGACAACTTTGGCACCGTACTTTCCCAAAATTCCTCATCACGTTCTATCTAGAAATATAAAATAATGATACAAAATAACCCATTGGGGATTATACACAATGGGGTCGAATGAAAATCTTTTTGGTAGATAAACAAGTGTACTGTAAAGGAAATGAAGGAAAAAATAACGATTCATATTTATCCAAGTCACTATTCACTTTTAGTGGAATAAAATCGCAGTGAAATTGTGACTTTGAGTGACACCGAGGTATAACCAAACAAAACCTATACCATCTTGTAGACGACAGTTTGGGGCAAAGGAAACTTTTTTTAGTAGGACCGAACCTCGCAACTGGCGGTTAAACATGACTGAGGCGAGTTAGGAAAACTACGTTTTTTTTAACATTAACCGTTGTAACAATTTAAGCGTTTATGCTAAAATTCTTCCATACCGATACCTAAATTATGAGCGCTTCTAGCAGCAATTGAAAACTTGAAAACTCTTATAGCTTTTTTAAAATAAAGTTACAAAAATAAAATTATTAAAATCGTGTATCCAAACCCTCCGGCGAGCTATATGAATTATTGAAAATTTCATACACACACACACACACACACACACACACACACACACACACACACACACACACACGCCACGCACGCACCGCGCGCACGACGACGCACGCACCGCACGCCGCACGCACGCACGCACGCACACACACACACACACACACACACACACACACACACACCGCTACTCTACATTTATAGATATTCTTATTTTATTTTTAGATATAAGGCTTACGCATATGATTTCTGGATTTGCAACAGCACTTTCTACGTTTTCTGGCTACATTTGACTCGATATATATGTATAGAAATTTGCAATAAACGCATGGTGGGGTTTTGTATGCACGATTTTGATAATTTTATTTTTTCAACTTTATTTAAAAAAAAACTGTAAACATTTTCAAAATTCCTAAATTGCTATTAGAAGCACTTATATTTCAGGTATATGTGTGCAAAAAATCAGAATTTTAAATTGTTGCAACAGTTAATGTTAAAAAAAACGTAGTTTTTCTAACTCGGTCTCAGTCGCCTTTAAGCACCATTACAAAGGGGTTGGTCTATAAACTTTACAGTGCGCAGCATTAGTAATTGATGAAGAACAATTAACGATGGTGTGAATTACCTACGCCCAAGATTTACGTGAATGTAACATTTCCACACTTTATGAATATATGTGTTGTGACGTTTGTGGTGAAATAAAATAATTTACTGGACATCTTAAAAGCAAGGATTGTTTTATTTATTGAACGCTGATACATTAATGTATGGATACATAGATGACTTAGTTTTACCTTTGCTTGGTTAATGATCTATATCGGAACGTTCTATAGCCATTCATTTAGATATTTTATAAATATAATGAAATTAGAATAATTAGACAGGGTTAGATATAGGTTTTGTTTGTGTAAAATAATAACTACAATTTGATTATTTTGTTTTGTTAAATTTACTAACGTTTTATATTGAAGGAGACTTATTTATTATTGTGTTTTGAGTTTATTAAACTGACATAACTTTTCTGGTGAAATTAATTATTAGAAAACTAAAATATTATTGCCAAAGATAAAGTTTTGTTTAAAAAACGATTAGGAAATTTTTTGGTGTGACAAAAAGCAGTTTTTTATGAATTTTATGTAATATCGCGACGTAATCTTTAAGTTAAAGCTATTATTTGAAAATTTGTTATTTATGCGTTAAGGGTATAATGAGCATTTTATGATCCGAGGCCTCGCGCTAACGAGCTCGGGGTAGGAAAGCGCCGTAAGGTCACGATAATCGGTTATGCCCGCAATGCATACAAAATGTATACACAATTAATACACTGAATATTTGAAATGAAATATAACGTTAATTCTTTTCAAAATAAACACATTTTGTCACGTATGATAGTAGGTATTCGTTTGTTACCATAAATCTAGTATAATAACAGCCTTCACCAATTGATAGTTCATTTGAGGCTTTGGTTTAGTTGGTTTTAAGCGCAATAAGTGAGATATTTCCAGAAATATGGAAAATGAAATTGAGAAATTGTACCACCTACTATAAACATGACTAATTGTAATAATTTCTTTGTAAATATACTCATAGTTTTATGCCTATTGTTTTCAATTTTTGACGTTTCTTTATAATTCGCTGAGTCATGACGTCCGTGGGTTATAAAAAACGGTTATACCAAAAAAATTTGGTTATAATTATCATATTATAACATAATCTTTTTATTAAATTTATTGATGGACAAAATTTAGATATACAGGGTGTTGAGAATAACTTACATTTTTATAAGAGTGGATGATTTATTTTAATTAGAATCAGTTTGAGAATAGATCTTATCGATAAAGCGATTTTAACATCAAATTGTGCTTATGTTAGAATAATAGTAAAGAAGGCCTTAAATTACAGTAGATATAACCTACGTTTTAACCTTGTATATTGTTTGTAGACTATTTTGGATGTTAATTAAACAGTTTAGAGGTTTTTAGTTTTAATCCTAATTAGTTTCAAAGTTGATTTGATGTTGTTTAGTTATTATTACACAATTTTGGAAAAGGTTAAAAAGAATAGGCGACGAAAAAGATACGAAAGGTTTAGTGATCATAGTGAATTTATTAATGCAAAAATTAGGAAGCGTTGTGAGTATTTTTAATATTTTATGGGACATTCCGCCGAATGCCCAAAACGGCGACTCTAAATTTTAATGGTCAAAACGACGAACTTGACCAGAACGTCGACGACCATTCTTCTGATTGCGCTCATTCTGCCGAATTTCAGTATTGGAAACTTAACATTGGAGGAATAGATACATTCATCAATTATTTATGGTAACTTGAAGATTAATGAAGATCAAAATTAATCTGCCGAATTTAAAATTGCATTTGTGTGGAAGTATCCATTTTGAGGTTCCCTTTACTTTTTGGAAGACGTGAAAAATTTAAGCCGTGTGTGTATTGAGTGTTTGTGTGTGTGTGTGTGTGTGTGTGTGTGTGTGTGTGTGTGTGTGTGTGTGTGTGTGTGTGTGTGCGTGTGCGTGTGCGTCTGCGTATGAGCGTGTGCGTCGTGCGTGTGCGTGTATGCGTTTGTGCGTGTGTGCGTGTGTGCGTGTGTGCGTGTGTGCGTGTGTGCGTGTGTGCGTGTGTGCGTGTGTGCGTGTGTGCGTGTGTGCGTGTGCGTGTGTGCGTGTGTGCGTGTGTCGTGTGTGCTGTGTGTGTGCTGGTGTGTGCGTGTGCGTGTGTGCGTGTGTGCGTGTGTGTGTGTGTGTGCGTGTGTGCGTGTGTCGTGTGTCGTGTGCTGTGTGCGTGTGTCGTGTGTGCGTGTGTGCGTGTGTGCGTGTGTACATGTACGTGTCGTGTGTGCGTGTGTGCGTGTGTACATGTGTTCGTGTGTGCGTGTGTGCGTATGTGCATTTGCGCGTGTGTACGTGTGTGCGTGTGTGCGTGTGTGCGTGTGTGCGTGTGTGCGTGTGTGCGTGTGTGCGTGTGTGCGTGTGTGCGTGTGTGCGTGTGTGCGTGTGTACGTGTGTGCGTGTGTACGTGTGTGCGTGAGTCGAAAACAGGTGTATGTTTGGTGTCAGCAATTCAAAAGTGGACGCACATATTTGAACGATTATCCCCAAATATTTGCGATGAGAACCACCAGCAACAACAATGGATGAGAATCAATTAAAGGTCGATACACTGATTCGAGAAGATCGTCGATTGAAAAACCGGGAAATTGCTCTACTGACCGGCATTCCTAAAAGCTATGTTCAAGAAATCGTATCTCAATTAGACTATCGAAAAATTTCCGCGAGATGGGTACCAAAACTGTTGACCGGCCAACACAAAATTTGTATCGCCAAGAAAAAGGATTTATGGTCTATTGGACAGAAAACAAAACCTGGGTACAACGTCATAATAGTGAATAAAAAAAAATCGATGACGTGGAAGCATGTGAGTTCACCAACACCAAGAAAATGTATAGTTCAGCAGTCAAATAAGACAACGGCAACTGTGTTCTATGATATGCAAGGCATTTTGCACATAGAGTTTTTACCACCTACAACGACAATCAACGGCGATATTTATTGTCAAACTCTCGAAAAACTACACCAAGCCCTGCGACAGAAACCATGAGTAAGGTTGACCAAAAGAATCAAGTTTTTGCATGATAATGCCAGACAGCACAGCTCAGCTCAAACGAAGACCTGGCTTCAGAAGCACAATTGGGAAGTTATTGTCCATCCGCCCCATAGTCCAGACCTGGCTCCTTCTAGTTTTCATTTTTTTGGGCCATTTAGGACTCATTTGTCGGGTAAAATGTTAAAAACGACGACGAACTTCAATATGAAGTAAGGCAGTTTTTAGAAATTTGGATTGTACGTTTTACAAAGAGGGTTCACAGAAGCTTGTGCCTCGCTACTGTAAGTACCTTAACATTGGCGGTAATTACGTTAAAAAGTAGCTAAAAGCTTTTACTTATTTTCTATAAATAAGCAATCTGCCTGTAATTCATAAATGTACCTTAGTGACTGGACATCCCTCGTAGATCACCAACTGCTTTTCTGACACTTGGAGGAATTTTACTTGTTGCCATTTAACAATTTTTGCTATTGCGCACTATACTGTTAATACAATAATTAACGCTAAAAACCAACGAAAATGCCAACCTGTTCTTAAGAATATACAAGAAATATTAACAATTTGACGTATTCCCCATTCTTATTTATATCAGTACGATAATTGCCTACACGTAATTGTTAAATTCATTTAGATTCAATTAAGAACTTTGAATAACGTTTTCACGTTCAGCTTAGAAAGTGCCAAAAGTTAAAATATTATAAATTCCAGTTTATTCAACTTCCTTGCCCTCATAATCACGCTAATCAAAAAAATAATTTGTAGGATATTCTACCAAATTAAAACTGATGTAATGTATGTTGACGTGGTTGAGTAACACAATACAAAAATAAATAAACACTGCAGGTTATTATCTAGTTAATCCTCTTAAACCCATGAACTTGATACCTCAATATGCAATAGTACCTACTTACAGAAAATTTCATTCCTTAAATACCAAAGAATCTAAACTTTTTATTAATTGCATTGTGATTTTAATATACGATGAACATTGCTTAAAATATACAAAGAAATTCATAAATATGCACATAAAAGCATAATGCGTCTTAAATAAG
The DNA here is from genome assembly GCA_036346205.1 of Vesta saturnalis. Taxonomy (NCBI): domain Eukaryota; kingdom Metazoa; phylum Arthropoda; class Insecta; order Coleoptera; family Lampyridae; genus Vesta; species Vesta saturnalis. Next base: position 6,256,716 of record JARFJB010000513.1, read on the forward strand.
CACTTTTTGCAAAATGACACTTTTTAGTTAGCGGACCGACAAAATTTTATTATTGCAATGAATATTTTCAAATCGAAATTGTTACCGCGATACAAAAGATAATCAATAGGTTTTAATATGTTGGTAATAAGTCGTTTTTCGGAATATTTTATTTTATGTAAGAAATATTTGAATGTATGTAACTAAGGGTTGAAAAGAAAAAGAAAAACATACGTGGGGGTAGAAAACAGGTGGCCGCTCAAAACTGTGTTTACCGATGGATCGTGGCGAATAGTTGAAAATTTATATACGCACATCCTTGGTGTAAAAACGTTACTAGTTGTTTCAGGCTGCGTGGCCCCACAGGAAAAAGTCCAAAGGGGATAGGTCCCCATGATTTGCATGAAACTTGGTACCTAGAGATGTTCAATGATGAGAAATCCAGATTTGATCATAGTCTTGATGCATCTTCCAGTATACCGAATATCTAGTCAGAAATTCTTACTCTTCCCTGAAATATTTCCATCAAAACGGTATACCGTGTGGATATCGCTTCGAGCAGGTTACTATGATAATCGAATTTGAATGTTTCATTGTGTACTAAAATTCAAGTCAGAAATAAAAAAGCTTCAACAAATAATAAACAAGATCTATTTAATGCATTGTTCAAAATGGCCACCGTGAACTTGCCTACAATAATACAGCCTGTTTTCAAATTCTGTTCGAACATTACTCAAGACATACGCTGTTATTAATCGGCATTCTTCTACAATTCTCTGACGTAGCACTTCTAGTGTTTCAGGCTGCGCGGAGTACACTCCTGATTTTAAATGGCCCCATAGGAAAAACTCAAAAGGGGATAGATCCGGAGATCTTGGTGGCCATTCAACGGTACAACTTCTGACTGAAATGGTCATCCAAAAATTGCCGCACAGCAACAGCATATTGGGTGGGGTGCGCTTCATCTTTCTGGAGAGTTACTTCATTTTCTATTAAATTGTCGTTACATTCCAACAACAAATCATAGTATTAATTGTACCATCCAATAATTCTGAACAGATGTTTACATTGGGATTACCTCCAATGAAAAATCGTCCAACAATATGGTTGCCCAAAATTTCTGCCTAAACATTTAATTTTTCACGAGTCTGAGTATGAAATTTCCTTAAATAAGAATTAGTATCACTCCAGTAACGCCATTTTGCAAAATGTGCATTCGTCGGAGAAACGTGTAGAGAAGATTTCGATTCACTAGAAGTTGTTCACTAATGTATTCGCAAAATTGGTTACGGCGATCAAAGTCATCTTCATGTAACTCTTGCACCAGTATTATCTTAAATGGATGAAACTTGTATTTTTTCGGAACGCGATACGCCAGATACTTGAGACACAGCTTTAATCGACTGCTGATTGTCCATCTGTACGTTACCCAATACTGTCACTTCAACTGCTTTGTTTCGAACTGGGCCAATTACTTCACGTTTCTTGTTTAAAAGTGAACCCGTTGCGTTACGTGTTTTCCTGGATGATTCGCATTGAAAATTCGTGCTGTAGCTTTAGCGCAATCATGATTTCGATAATAAATTGCAGCAATTTTTACCCTTATCACGATGGAATAAACCATTTCAAAAACACGTTTTCACTTACAACAACCGTATCAAACTAACGGTTCCGTGGTCATAAGCAAATAGTATTGACTTTTTTAGTGACAGTGACGTTTTGTTATTTTAAAAAGAGATAATGTTTGAATTCTTATAAACTTTTCGTTTTGCTTCAGCTTTTTTATTTGTGACTTTCTTTAAACTGATCGACACATCATTAAAAAATATTTGGTGTGGAAGACTACACGACCTTCCAACATACAAAATGGAAATTAATTTAATTAAGATCTATATCCAGGTACTTTTATATCTTTGAAATATACAGCTGTTTTAGAAAGATTTTTAGAAATATTTGGCAAAAACCAAAAACTTCGCCTAATAAACCCTCCTCAACGATGCTGGATTTCTCCTAAAATCTAATCAGCTCTAAGCCAAATGAGAACAAGCTTAAATACTAAATTTTAAGTACGTAGATATTTTCATTCTGGAGTTGTCGTGGATACTAACATAAATCCACAAACATAAGTCAATTTAGCGATAGTTAAAAAAAAGTCGATTGCATAACCTATACCTACATACGTATGTAGGTTGGAAGGTAATAGGTAATGAGGTCGTGTGTAGTACATAAAAAACTTAAAAGAAACAGGGCAATTGTGTATAAATTACAGCGCGTACTTTGGTTTGTGAACTTTTCGTTTTTCGTCAATAATTCTGTCAAATCTCAACCGATTTCTGAAAACGATGTATCACTGTATTCGCAATAAAAAGGACTTTAAAATTATTTGTCACAAATGGGGTAGTTAAATTTTAAGGTTGCCGTTGCAGGGGTGGGGGATGGACATATCGAGTTGGCTTGACTGTACACAAAGCTCCCCCAAGAACAAAAACCAACGAGTCTCGGTGAATTTAAAAATATTTTTCGGTTTTTCTGATTGTAGGGGGGGGGGTCAATTTTTCGTTGGGAAACTGTATGTAATTCATTGTAATTGTACGTATATATTTTGTACTTTTATTATTCACTACACAATTGTGTAGGTATAAATTTCTTGCCTATTTTTTTTTGTTCTTGTCTAATTGTAGTTAAAATGCATTGCAGTTATTTTATCTTACCTGTTTAATTTTACTGTTTGCTATATTTTATATATACCGTAATCTGCATTATTATTTTCTTTTTTGCTTATTTACTTAAATACCAACATGATTGGTTGTATAGGGCCACCTGTTTGGTATTATAATTTTTATTCTTATTTATTTATGACTCAATTGTGGGTGTGATTTTACTGTTTATTTTTTGTTTGTGTATAGGTGTAACTAAACTGTTTTTTATTTTTTTGTTCCTCAATCTTATAATTTTGTACGCAATTTAACCTGACCGAATGGTGTTTTGTTATATATTGAACCCTTCCTTGTTTTTTTTTTGTTATTTGATTTATTAATGTACTTGTGCAATTACTTATTTATTAATAAATTGGGTTTTCTTTGTGGTTCTTTTTCAAGTTAGTAAATTAACGGGTTGAACTATTATTGCGTAAAGCTCGTTAATTCTAATTTGAGTAGTTTACCTGTCCCACAAGATGCAACACTTAACCTCATCCAATCCTATCTCATTCACATAACACGGCGTAACTTACCACTGTACGGTCAATTCTTTTGATTAGATTTGAGGTTGCGAGTAATTACATATCAGACTTGTGATTAAATTCTAATATTTTAATTACTGCCAGGAAAGTCAATGTAAGGCAAGCAATTAATTTGGGTAAGCATTATTGCCAATAAAGTGAAGATACATTCCTTGGCGGTTATTTTGTTCTTGAATTTGCATTATTTCGAATAAGTTAAAATATAGTAAAAAATATTGTAGTGATGTAGGTTTTAGAAAATTTAAATGTTCTAATAAAGTTCAAGCTTAATAAAAACTCATACGGTGATGTAATTTGTACATTGATTCAACGCCAAATGTAATATCCCTAACTATGATGATGTAATCTGAACCAGATAATTAATAAATAAGGAAGTTGGGCAAAGTTTTCCCTAAATACAAATTATTTAACAAATTGAAATACTAACCTTTCACCACTAATTATATGCCGTCTCGTCCACAATCGATAGATTAAATATAAGGATTCTACTATATTGACTTGTTAAGACACATGAAATGCGGCTTGTTCCTCTCCTGCTTAATTATTTTCCTTTCTCTTATTAATAAAAAAACAATGTAAAAAAATTATAAAAAAAATATATAATTAAATGAATTCTCAAGCGCCATGTTATCTTTGTCATAGGAATAACAAAACCTAAATAATGAACAATAAAAACTTTCTATAAATATCAAAAATTAACAATGTGCAATTAAGTTTATTTAGCCAATATATTGATGGTTAAGGAGAGGAAAGAAAAGGTTTTAAAGCTAAGCTTAAAAAATAAAAAATTCACACATAAATACCTCAGTATAATGATTTTCTTATAGACAGCTTCCAGTGTTTAATTAGGGATACGGAACGGTCAACCAGTATGAAAGCGTTTCTAAATCTTCCTTGCGTATTCTTGTAACAACGCGATCAACTATGTATTTGAAGAAATTTTCAATCCACTAAACTTATTGTATTCTTGATGTTTTATTTTATTAAAATTGCATTTTAAGATGATATTATTTGAATGAAGAGTAACTTGCGTAAATATGTAACTTAAGAGCCATTTGAGATTAAAAATATGGTGACTTATAAAAGTACCATATCAAAGTAAGTAAAATATAAGTATGAGTAAGTAAGTAAGTAAATAAGTGCCTTAAGTGAGTATAAGGGAATAATATAAGTACTATAATGAGTGTACGTGAGTGCCTGGAAAGAGCAAATGCTTAAGCTTTAAATATAATAAATTAAAAAATAACTTACCACCAAAATTCTGATGGCACCAAAAATAAAAATTAAGTAAAAACCATTATAACAATGTCTTCTGCTTTAACATTCAGCAGCAAGTGAAGAAAAAAATAGAGGCTTTCAGAATTGCTTCTGTAAGTGCCCCCCCTCAAGAAGTTGTCACGCATTGCGCGAAATACAATGATCGGAGTCCAATTTTTAAAAGAAAGGGAACTATAACTATTTATGTAATATTACACCCAAAATATATGTTCTAGGAAATGCAATTTAAGTTGCCTTTCTCAATTTTACATGTAAATAATTAAAAACTCCTCTAATTTTACGCCAAATAAATTAATGATCTTAGATTAACGTATTTTTTAATACAACCACAAAAAAAGGTTGTTACAAAAATACATTTTTTAAAGTTAGGGTACCTTGGTACACTACAACTTAAATAAGCTTATAAGTATTAGTTTAAAAATTCGCAAAGTACTCATATAAAGTCACTCTTATTTGTTCAATTTTAATAAGTAAAGAGGTTACTATTATATACCACTGTAAAAATAAAATATTACATACAAACATATAAAAAGTAAAATCAGTATGTAATACAGCAATATCCAAGATTATGGGGAAGATTGGTTGAGAACTTCTGGTTTTATGTCTAAAGTTTTAAGATGCTGTTCTCTCACCATATAGAACCTGCAACACCGGACATAAGGTTTAACATAGGTTCTCTTTCGTATACTGTAAAGTCAGACTGAAATCACTATAGATTTAAACGTCCATCTGACCTACATTATTATCTTTTTACAATGTTGCCTATCTTATTTCTTATAAAAGAGTTTGCGTAATTATACTAAAAAAATTGTTATTAAAATTATTTCATTTCTTTTAATTTCAATTTTGTAAGTGGGAAGTGTGTTTGTTGTTCCGCGCCAGATATTTTACATCACCTTTGAGACCATCCGATATCACAGTAATAGCAAAATTTACCATACTTTTTTAGTAGATCCTTAATCTTAATGTGTTTTTTGCTTTCTTGGTGTGTTCTACAATAAGGCTGATTGATCCATGATGTGGAATTTATTCCATGCCATATCTGATCGTTCAACTCAAACGTTTTAATTTAGGGTTGTAAACTTGTAGGGAATAAACACTAAAAACTCTCGTCAACAGGGTACACAAGCATGGTGCAAGTAACCGCAAGACACTAATATCATCTGTTACGTAGTGCAAATTAAAAAAAAACTGATAAAGTAGAACGTTAGTATCAAGTATTCGAAGATTGCATTTAAAATTAATACGTTGTTTTAAATACCTACTAGTAAAACCTTTACCGAAAAATTATAGAGAAATGTTATTTGATTGATTAATAACTCTCACGCTATGAGAGGTTTTTGTAGTAAAAGATTTATTCGTGTAAGTAATTATTTAGTAGCATGAGTGTCAAAAAGCAATAATTCTTAAAAAATAGCCCTGTATATTAGGTTAAATACAATTAACAAGAACATATAATTTTTAATAAACGGTGCCCACACCTTTGACATTGTGCCCAACACAAACGATAATTAATTTCAAACAACTAAAGATATTTTTTGGTAAATTATTTTTTGAACATAAACAGTAATTATTTGTAGTGTTAGCATTTATATAAATGAACACATATAACAATTATAATTTAGTCAAAAAATTATTTCCATGAATTTGTCTTTTGCCGTACACCAAGTATAACCACATTTGTGTAAAATAAACTGAATTAATTAATGACCTTTCGCAATGTGGTTCCCACAATTTTTACTTACACAGTAGGAAGTTGCAAATAGGCGAGTTCTTTTTATTACAAACTTGTTGATTCGTAACCTTGTTTAAAATTATTTATAACTGAAATTTAAGCTATTCTGGTATGCTGTAATATTTTAATTTTTCCAGTCTGGCAATTGTAATGTTAGAATCTGTTGGACATAAAATAACTTTACTATTACACATAAACTTCATTTAACGGTACACATACACTGTTTCTATTATTTGTAGTAAACATGTTGCTTTTATTGTAGTACATTACATTGATAACTCACACATGAACAAAGGTAAGTAAATATAAATACTTCAGTCGGGACATTGAGTTTGTGAATAGTTCAACAATAGTGTTAGTTGTCAGAATCTTCACACGTAAAGTTTCTGTTTACCCTCTCACATTGTTAGCGTTTGTATGCATTGTTGTGTGTATATGGCAACACTGTAATTATTTTATTTTCCATTCTAAGTTAAAATTGCATACGACAAAGCAAATAAGTGTAAATGATCTAAACTATAAATACAAGGCAGTATTTTATCTAAAGTCTAATTAAATATCTTGCAATCAAGAAAATCTGATATAGAGTCATTTTTCCGTATTGACGTGACAACTTACATAAAATGTTTAATTTAATTTTTATGGCTTACTTCGTTTTATATTGAAACTTTATAAGAAAAGCTTCTCTAAGTAGAATTATCTTAAATAAGTGCTTATAGCGTTTGTTAGAAGTTGGGAGTTTTTTGCGATATAGAAAAAAGTTATTTGGAGACTTGGTTTTTTAAGCCTTAATAACTATTACTCCACAAAAAATTTCATTAAGGAAACTTGTTTAATGTTTAGTTATCTTTAATAAAGGTTTCTCACCTTTTTAGTAAAAATCCCAGTTTTGCTACGGTATAAACTGGCAGTAAAACGGGATAACATAAAATTAGGGGTTTGGCCGACTGCTCAGGGGTTGGGGTGGGTAAGATGTTAATTAATTTTGCGTACTGTAGGATAGTTTTCCATACATAAGTCAACATAGGGGTTGGAGTCGTGATAAAACCGGAAAGGGGCGCCAGAGTATTTGAAAAGTCGCAATTGGGGTTTATTTGCCTGTATACGTAAATTCACAGCTTGCCTAAATACTTAAATAACTCGCTTACGTGTATATAATCGCAGGTGGGCCTGGGCCAGGAGATCTCCGCTACACCTGAAAGGCTACAAGTATTCTCGCATGCTTATTTAAACTAATTACGTACCGCAACAATAAATAAAAAAAACAATCATTACCCTAAATAAATCAATGATTGTTGTTATGTTACTTCATTTAATACGTCTAATTTTCAATGAAACATACCTAAGAATTTCACCTTACTCCAATCTATAACCAGATGGAAGGATAGTAATCAGATCGCTATAAAATATACTCAAATAAAAAAAAAGGTATTAACGCAACAAACTTTAAATATTACGTTATAATAGATAATTAGTCAAAGCATTGTCAAACGTAACTACTTTACTTTCTCAAATACACATAAAAAATATTGATGTTAATTCGTATAACATAAACCAAAAAAACATATATTATGAAAACACCGCCATCAAATTATCACACAATAGATATGGTGTAATCACACTTAATCAGATTAATTCGATTAGCTACTTATTCGGCAATGGTACTTGCTAGTCTCCACTTGGGCCTTTTCTAAAAATTGTTGTAAAATTCTTGTTTCCAGTTCAACAGAACAGAGGGTTAAACATATAAATTTCGTTCATAAAATTTTTGACATAATATTCGTCACTAACGCCTTTATGCACAAAAACACTCAAAACGATGTTGCAATTTTTGAAGATTGAATACGTTTGTCATAAAATTCTACGCTAAAATAATTAAAATCGGTCAACAAGAAATTCAATCTTATGTACAGGGTGTCCCAACGATAGAGTAAAGTAAGTTTATGCTTAACTAGAATTATTTGTGTAAATATTGTATGGACCATGGGGTAGAGGTAAGAAGTGTGCATTTTTTTAAAATATTGGAAGTTATACAGGGTGTGCCAGAAAAGCAGAACGTGAAAAAGTATGATTTTTTTAAATGGAACCCGTAATTGATTTTAGTTTTTAATTCTACGTGTCCATACAAACATATTTTGTCATACAAAAGATTGGCTGAAAGTTTTTAGTTCTTGAGATATTCGCGTTTAAAGATTATTATGGTCATTTTCGTGGAGTTGATGAATGGGCAATTGTTCCGTTATTTCACAATAAAAAAAATTGATATTTCGTGTGAAAAATGAGTGATATTATACTAACGTTTAGACCGAGTAGTATTTCTAATTTTCTCAACAGGGTGTTTGTTATAACCATTCAAATTTGAAAATTCTCAAATTAAAAAAAATCAGTTTTTTTTAATTGCACACCCTATATATTTTTATTTCATTTTATTCGGGATTAAAAAATCTATCATTTTTGTCAAATGTATCCTATATCTATCTTTGATAGTTTTCGAGTAATTTCGATTTTTTCACACTAGCTGCTTTATTTTCGATAACATTGCATTGCATGGATCATGGTAGCCATGGAAAATAATAATTGCGTTACTAAGATACAAAGGTTTCCTACTTGTCAAAATAAACACATATTAAATTTGTCGTTTGCGCATTTAACTTGTTATCAATTCTTGTATCAATTATGGATTATTCAACAAATGAATTAATTGATATGATGTACGTGTTGGGCGAGGCTGAAAAAAACCCTTTATTGGCACAACGAATCTACAAAATGAAATATCCTGAACGTCGAATACCTACTACTGTTGGCTTGGAAAATTTGATGGATAGATTTGATTCTAGCGGTAGTGTTAAATACTTCAAACGTAAAGTTGTTAATAAAAGGGCAGCTAATGAAGAAAAAGAACTTGAAATATTATTAAATATTCAAGAAAATCCCCAGGTGAGTTCTAGAACATTAGCGACGATATGTGATACCTCCAAATCAAACGTGAATCGAACAACGCTGAAGTACCTCCCTATCACATTGAGCTTCATCAAGAATTGCGAGAAGAGGATTTTGCAAGACGAATTGAATTCTGCAATATCATTAATCAACGGCTGCAATTAAATAACAACTTTTTGTGCTCCATAATGTTTTCCGATGAGGCGACGTTTAAAAGTAATGGGGCTGTAAATCGGCATAATATGCACTATTACGCCATTGATAATCCATTTTGGCTACGAGAAGTTCAAAACCAAAATTATTGGTCACTAAATGTGTGGTGTGGTATACTTAATGACCAAATTATCGGTCCCTATTTTTTTGATGATCCATTAACGAGCCGCAGCTATTTGCATTTCTTACGTGAAGAATTGCCTGTGTTACTTGAGGATATCAATTTAGAAGGACGACTAAATATGTGGTTGCAACAGGATGGTGCACCTCCACATTTTATCGGGACGTAAGGGAATTCTTGAACCAGCAATACCCGGAGAAATGGATAGGACGTAATGGCTTTATATTATGGCCACCCAGGTCATGCGATTTAACTCAGTGGATTTTTCCTATGGGGATACATAAAAGATCGGGTGTATATTATTAAACCTACAACAAGGGAGGACATGAAAATAGAATTCGCGAAGCTTGTCGCACAGTGACCCTCTTATGTTATCCGAAGTGAGACAGAACATGAGAAAAAGGCTCAATATGTGTACTCAGCAAGAAGGCCGTCTATTTGAGCATTTACTAAGACGCAATGTTGAATAATTATTGAATTACTGTTTCTCATTAATAAAAACTGTTAATATTCTCGCTTAGGTGGTTTGTTTTATTTCGTCGCAACTGTTTTCCATGGCTACCACGATCCACAATAATGTTATAGTATCGTATGTAACATAGCTAGTGAGAAAATCGAAATTCCTCGAAAACTATCAAAGATAGATATAGCATATATTTGACAAAAATGATAGATTTTTAATCCCGAATAAAATGAAATAAAAATATATAGGGTGTGCAATTAAAAAACTGATTTTTTTAATTTGAGAATTTTCAAATTTGAATGGTTATAACAAACACCCTGTTGAGAAAATTAGAAATACTACTCGGTCTAAACGTTAGTATAATATCACTCATTTTTCACACGAAATATCAATTTTTTTATTGTGAAATAACGGAACAATAGCCCATTCATCAACCCCACGAAAATGACCATAATAATCTTTAAACGCGAATATCTCAAGAACTAAAACTTTCAGCCAATCTTTTGTATGACAAAATATGTTTGTATGGACACGTAGAATTAAAAACTAAAATCAAATACGGGGTTCTATTTAAAAAAATCATACTTTTTCACGTCCTGCTTTTCTGGCACACCCTGTATAACTTCCAATATTTTAAAAAAATGCACACTTCTTACCTCTACCCCATGGTCCATACAATATTTACACAAATAATTCTAGTTAAGCATAAACTTACTTTACTATATCGTTGGGACACCCTGTACATACAAAATATTAATGCATTGAAAAACACAGTGATTGTATTAACGTTTGTCGGCCATGAAAAGCACGAAAACAGTAAGTGCATCGTAAGGTTTGCCTTAATTCTGGTACAACATCCCTTATGTTAAACGATACACCTAAAGGGGACCTGGCGGTTGCCTTCCTTGGTGGCGATGGTAAGGTAACGGGTGTGTAACTACGTTCGAAATTCTCTCGTGGAAGATGTCGAAGCGTCGATTGAGAATGCCAAATTGCGGTCGATTAGCATCCAACTTGGTTGCACGATATATTATAGTCTATGCATTTACGCTTATTTTATGATGTTTACTTTACTTTTCGCACTAAATTTGCTTAGTTCTTACTATTAGTCGTTAACGATACACGAAAGCTTAGTTATTTACAGCAAGTTAATTGTTATCGGCGAGCTGTGAAATAATGTCTGGCCCTAAGAAAGAACGCATAAAAGCGGCGACTACTCCAGAAGAATATGAATGCACTAGCTATTAATACATTACACTTCCTTGGATGAACTGCCCTAAGTCGTTATGATAATTTAAACTAGTGGTGGGTGAACACATCAAAAGATCCCTACGAGGGTTAATCGGGGAGAAAACTGCCACTTTCCAACGCAAGTTCTATCACCAGATATTAGGGAAAATGTTCTTTTGCGGGATTGTCCTATCTGCCGCCCGATAGCCTGTGTACGCCTACGCGTCTGAACTACAAGTGACACCTATCAATATTTATTCATTATACGACACATTGATTTTTTTATGTCCCTATCATTAATCAAATCTTAACCAGCCTATCATAAAAAAGAATCGCTTAAATTTTTCAGCGCAGGAAAGCGGGAGCATCTCTTTCGGGGATGCTCGCCAGAAATACGCCCCTTCTGAAAACTGCATCGACAGCTTTCCACCCAGCCCCACGAAATGATCTCACGTAATTTATCTTTAATTTAGTGTATCTGCTATGACTAATTCAACAAACTTGAAACGGTAAACTGCATGTGAAATTATTCTCGGCGCCAAATTCCAGCGAAATTGCATCATTCTTAAACTTTACAACAAATTGAGTTTAATTTTCATCCCAACAAGAAATTTATGCGATATTTCCGATCTTAATTTAATTTAGTTCTAATAAAGAAGTCGATGTTAGCTCAGAATTCCCAATTCTAATAGCAAAGATACGTCAATTTAACAACATATTTATTAGGATGATCAACAAAACTCACAAATTGCGACTACTTATTATTTACGCGAAACTAATAATTCACAAACCAACTAGTAAAGGGATTTCACGATCGATAACAGCATGCGAATTATATCTAAATTTTACACTTCCAATTCAAACTGGCCAATTGAACCAAAATCTTTGTTTCGTTTTCTAAATACAAGACTTTTAATTGCGATTAATCTTTGGTAATGCTCTCAAATACTTACCGAATGTGTAAAAAAGAAACAAACGACGTTTCACTCCAAAGCGTTCCTCAAAATTTATGCGTTATCAAGTTTAATTACATGAACTATATTACACTTCAGCTGTATTGTACTACAAAGCAACCTATAATTTCGATCAAAACGGCAAATTTCGACAAAAACACGGCCACGTGTTTGTTTTCAAGTCTTATATAGGAGGTACTTTAATACTACTACAAAGTACCTTTGTTTGCGTATAAATTTTAACCAAAACTTGATAGAACCAACATATTTTAAAAGTAAGTCTAAACATACAGTTTCATTAAAAGCGGTAACCTATTTTTCCAAGTTATTCTGGCTACAGATACACTCACGCACACATGCACGCACGCACCCTCACAATGTTACGGGTGGACTAGAAGCGTGTAACAAATAAGGGGCGAATGCCGGTAGCGCAGTGATTGGGGTGGGAGTGTAAGGGTTTGCGTGTGGAGTGCAAAGAATATAACTTCATATTCTTCTTCCTTTATTCTAGGCTAGCTTGCCTGTTTAATACCAAATTGCTGTATTATAAGGAGTCTTTTTATCGCTTCTGGGATCTTCCCACACTCCTTCTGCCTCGTGGCAATCTATCTCGTGCTATTTTCAATATCCTTACTATATCCATTATGGAGACGTGTTAATCCCATTCTTTTCTCCTGGCTTGGGTCCTTCAATTTATGGGTTGGATACCACATTTTCTCGTATGTGCTGGTATGTCTCTCTATCTTTCGCTCTCCATCCACCTCCCCCTCTTCTCGTTTTGTTTACGATATTTCTTAATATCTTCATCTCTGAAGTTTCTAGTATTTGTTTTATACGTGAAGTGTTACATAGTGTCTCGGCAGCATAAGTCAGAATTGATCTAACGGTGGTTTTATATAATCTCGTATTGACTTCTCTATTTAGGTACTTATTTTTCCATATTATTTGATTTAGCGCTCCTGACATCCTGTTTGCTTTTGCTACTTGTGTTACTACCTAATGTTGTGGTATTCCATAGCTGGTAAGGTTTATTCCATGGTATGTGATCTGTGATTCCTGTTCTATTATGTTTCCCTCTATTTCGAGCTTACACCGTACCGGTATTTTATTTATAACCATGCATTTTGTTTTGTGTGTCGATATTTTCATGTTTTATAATTTACACGTTTCTGTGATTCTTTGTATCATCCTCTGGAGGTCGCCTTCACATTGTGTTACAAGCACTGAGTCATCAGCATAACATACAATTTTTATTTCACTTTGTTCCATTTTATACCTTTTATGAGCTACTGCTGCTTTTATAACTTCGTCTATAATTAAATTAAATAATAGCGGGCTCAGTGAGCCTCCTTATCTTATTCGACATTGTATCGGTATGAGTCCTGATTGTGTTTTGTTTACTTTAATCAATGCCTCATTGTCAGTGTATACATTTTCTATCATATTGATCAGTTGTTCTGGTTCTTTTATGGATCGTAGCAGCCGTCCTACATATTTTAGTAAGATTCGGCCAAACGCCTTTTCCAATTCAATAAAGCACATGTATGCGGTTCGATTAAATTCTATATCATTATCTGTTACTTGTTGGATTACGAAAATAGCGTCTATACAGGACCTTCCCCTTCTAAATCCCTCTTGGTCGTCTAGTGATTGTATAATTTTGCATAGTTTATTAGTTATTATCCTTTATGTTAATCTAAGGGTAGTGTCTAGTAGTGTTACATCTCTATAATTATGTGGCTGTAGTTTGTCTCCTTCTTAAAGATACTATTCTCATCTTCCATTGATCAGGAATTTGCTGGTATTGTATCATTTTTCCCCTTAACTTAGTTATTTCTTGATGCAAGCTTTCTCCTTCGTGTTTTACCATTTCGTTGGTTATTTGATTATTTCCACGGCATTTCCTGTTTTTTAAACCTACCACGGCTTTCCTTATTTCTTCTATACTTATTTCTACATCTTTATTTAGAGTTTCATTGTTATCTCTAGATGTGCTGCATTTACCTTAAATATGTCTTCCTAATATTGTTCCATTGTTCAGAGCTTATAGTTTCTATTTGTATATACTCTCTCAGTTCTTTTTTTGTGTTACGTATTTGCTTCTGTGAGCCATGAAAGTCGGTCTCCAACGGTTTTGAAGATATCTCCCAGTAGTCTTCTTTATACTTTTTATTTCCTGGTTGACTTAATTTCGTGTAATTTTGTATTCTTCATAGGCTGCATGCGTGCTTGTGGATTTGTATTTTAAGAAATCCTGTCTTTCTCTTTGGCTAGTTGTTTAACTTCTGGTACATACCAGGGTTTATTTTTGTTAGTTTTATTACTATTCGTAATTCCTGTTCCAAATGCTTCTTTCCCACTTACTATTACGCTATTCTCAATTTTATTCCAAGCTTCGTTTACCGTGTTGTTATTCTGTATGGGATTTTGTTAGTATTTGTGTTAGCCTTTCCTTACATAGTTCTCTTATGCCTTCCGTTGCTAACAATTCTACCTTTAATTTTTCTTTCCTCATATTTGTATTTTTCTTTGGGGTTTGTGTTATTTTCAGTCTTAAGTAATAAATGATCACTCCCGGTGTCAGCGGAGTTTAGTGTTCGTACAATTAGTATCTGTGGTGGTAATAAGTTATAATTGGCCAATATATAATCTATTGTTGATTTCTGATCTCTGGTGTTCGTCCATGTGTTTTTGTATCTCATAGGAATATCAAAAAGGGCGTTTTATTTTATTTTATTTTGTGCACATAGTTCTATTAATAGTTCAGCGTTTTTGTTTACTATATTTTCGTTAAAGCGTTGTTTGGTCCCTGGAATTGGGTCGTTTCCTACTCTGGCATTGAGTTACCCCATTATTAAAATCATATCTTCATCAGGTATTTTCTTCAATTCTTTGTTAAGTTCTTCATAGAATTTTTCTTTTGCTTCTTTTCATCTGCTTTCTTCGGGAGAGTATGCTGAGAATGTAAATTCTGTTTGTTTTTAGTCAGTGTAATGTATATTATTCTCGATGATACGTATTGGATGCCCTTTATTACATCTTTATATTTTTTATGTATTAACAGCGCTACTCCTTCTTTTGTTGTTTCTTCAGGTATAGAATAACATAAGTCACAGCAGGGAAGGTCATAAATCAATGGGCGCCAGTTTGCTTAAAATCATAGTAGGGGACAAATTAGCACACAAATAAACGCTAGTACTCTGCAGCAATGTTTAAAAAAAATTACTTACGTTACTCAACGTTCACCAGGTAAATCATCCATAAGGCCTCCAGTACCTTCTGTAATAACGTGGTAAAAGACCAGCTGTTACGGTCATCAAACTATTTCATTCTAATTTTACATTACTGTATCAATGAAATTCTAAATTCGTAAAAACTAATAGCGTAAGATTAAATCAAATAAACTATATTGAAAGCTTTGATTAAATTCAAAAGTAATCGAAAATTAGGACGTCACTGCAGCCGCCTTATAAATCTAAACTCCTTTTTTATGGTTGAGGTATTTTCTCCTAAGGCGGCTGTAACTGTCACCGAGTGAGCATTCTTGTAATGTATTCTCCTGTTTATGAGCCAACATCAGCGGACATTAGAGATTTTACTGACTTGTTAATAAACTATTACAACATAACCGTTCTAGATGATGATGGAAACGACGACGTGGATGAGCTGAATGTCTCTCACATCCAAGCTGATGGTGATGATTCCCAGAAGTGGAAGAAGAGCGATAAGGTAGAGGAGAAGGACGAATCTCAAAACCATGATGAGGATTGCGACGAATCACGGTTCAAAAAAAGAAGAAGACCGATAAAGGATGTGATTAAATAAAATACCTGTTTATACTAATAATATATTTTCAAACGCTAAGCTTTCCTTCAATGTTGTTAATAAACTTGTTTTCCTAACGGTGTTTGAACCTGCACTAACAATACTGCGGTTAATGCGAAAGTGCGGTTAGATGGGTAGCTACAATAAGTGTGAGATTGGCTTTCTTTTGCACTCTGTGCGTTCAATCACACTGCTATTTTTTGAATTGTGAGCTGATTTTGTAGGATTAAGTTAAATCAGTTTGGTATTTAATTTAATTGATTTGATTAATTTGATTTGAGTAATTGATTTGTATGTTTGAGAAAGAGACGAACACGATCAACCCCTATTACAGAAAACATTCATTAGCCTTTACACCACTATATTGCACCACAAGAAAAACCTAATTAGTCCTAGAGATATACCGCTAGGTGGCGCCACCTCTATTACAGAAAACATTCGCTAGTTTAAAAATATGCCGCTAGATGGTTCCACAAACAAAATTCTTATTAGTCCTAGAAATATAACGATAGATGGTGCCACCTTTATTACAGAAAATATTCATTAGGCCATACACAACTAGATGACGACACAAATTCAAATTTCCCAACAAGCTCCACGACAGGAGGGCTCACGCCCTAACACAGGTTCCAATGTTTTATCTTATAAGCTAGCAATAGGTCCATTATTAGAATACAAGTTCAAATTTCTCGCAATAAGTAATCAGAATGTAAACACTTAAATACAAATCCAAATTCAAGTATCCCGCCAAGGGGCCAGGGGATAAGACCCGAAAGTAAGTAAATTGCGAAGCCCTACGTCTGTCTTATAAGTTAGCATTAGGCCTCCTTATTATTATAATACAATTCCAGATTTCCACTCATAGATGGCGTTACAAACAAATTAAAATTTTTAGTCGAGGGGCAAGGGCGTGAAAGTAAGTTGCTAAGCTCTACATCTGTCTTACAAGTTAGCATTATACCCCCTATTATAATACAGATTCATATTTCCAACCATAACCTGCAGAGATTTAAATACAAATACAAATTTAATTTTTCCGCCATTGGGGCCACGACAAGGGACAAAGCCTCGAGAGCAAGTTGCGCAGCCCTACACCTGTCTTACAAGTTAGCATTAGGTTTCTTATTATTATAATACAAATTCAATTTTTCTGGCAAGGGTACCACGACAATACACGAAGGCCTATGAACAAGCTGCGATCACGACAAGGGGCAAAGACGAGAGTGGTTGTCCGTCGCTCAAAAAATTGGAAAAGGAAGCAAAAGCATATAGTTGCTTAAACCATAACATCGCTGAACCTATGTGTGCACTAGAAAACGTCTTACTATTGCATACCAATTCCAAAGATGTATGCGGCGCTTGAGATGCTTGAAATCGATCCCAACCACAAGAATGTGTTTCGGCTTGTATGTGCTTCTAATAAGCTGCAACGACATGCATCTAGACCGTGTGCAATTACCGTAAACACCGATCCTGCAAACAAACCAGGTCAACATTAAACCGCTATCTACATTGACGAGAATGATAATGGGGAATATTTTGATTCCTTTGGACGAGCACCGCAAGGGTATCATTTACGCTTCCTAGAGAAAAGTTCTAGATGGTTCCATTATAACAAAACGACTCTGCAAGATTACCATTCGAATGTGTGTAGACTTTATACGTTCATGTTTCTATATTTTAGATTACATCATTTACATATGTTTGATTTCTAATAAGTTTTCCATTGTATCATTAATCTTAAATGACGAGATAATCAAATTACTGTACAATTTTTGTTTTCCTACTATTCTAGTCTGATAAATAAAAAAAGAGATTTTATTACTTTGTTTTTTAATTAAGCGTTACGGAATACATACTGTCATTTCTCTATTTTAAACGTTCTATAAAAATTTATGATTTTTAGCTACTCAATATTGGTATTATATAATTACACCAACTGTAATTAACTCTATGTTATGTTTTAATGAGGATTTTATAGTGAATTAGTTTTCTATAAAACAATTTTGTGTGTGTACAGCACGTAATATTTTATTTACATTCCAAAAATTACTTTTACTCGATAACCAGTTTTATATCAATTAAGCATAAGCCAAACATAGAAAGTGGTATTGGTGTGCCTACACGTGCAGCAGAAAACGGTAGTTATAACCTTAATTTGTTTATTTAGTTGCACAGATTTAATTACAGCTAGTGCAAACAACATATCTTTTTTCAAAAATATTAAGTATATACAACAATTTTAACGAGAGGATGGTGATTAAAGATATTTCAAAGGTAAGCAACCAGTTTTAATATTCGTTTAGAAAAACAATATTCTTAAGACTGTGTCGTGTAATTAACTTTAAATAATTTTTTACATTGCATGTTGAGATTAATTTAAAATGACAATGAAATTTAATTATTAGAATGCAACCCCAATGTATAAATAAATTTTTGTATAGATAAAAGATCACAATCTGTAGATAGGAATTAAAAGAAATACAATTATGCAATCTCATTTGATAAAATAAAAATAGGTCCTAATACATTTTAATAAACACACCTTAAATAAAAATATTTTTCAATCAGAACACGTGCAATTGCCTAACCTCCAGGGGTTGTACTGCTCTTAATATTACCAAAAGGACCTTAATTAGGGTTGAAGAAGGCCATCCTAAAAGAAGCCGTCGCCCAGCCTCAAGCCCCCAAATCCAAGATCAACGCCTGGACCAATCCCAAGTCCAAGCCCAAGTCCAAACCCAATACCAAACCCTCAATACACCCCTCACGCGAGCAAGCTCAAAAAATTCATGGCTGTCAAAAAGGCTCTTAGTGCAACAAAAAGGGTTGAAAATTCCATTAAGCGCTGAAGAAGGCCTCCGAAAAGAAACCATAAAATAAGGCCGACAAAAAAATTGCTGTCAAAAGGACCATAATTAGGGATGAAAATTCCATCAAGGGGTTGAAAAAGGCTTCCGAATAGAAACCACAGGGGTGAAAAATACGGTCTCCCACGTGGCCGGCCTTGTGACGTCAAAATCTAAGATGGTGGCCAAGTTGTCGGAGTTCTCCTCTCATACTTATGACATAAAAAAATGCTTCAAATTTATCGTTTATCAAACTTTAGAAATAAAATTTAAGTAATCGCAAACTTAAAGTTTTTTCTAAATAAATGCGATTGCGATTGGAAACAGGTAATAAGTTAAATAAGAAAAGTGTTAATTTCAATTAAAGAACTAATTATAGAACACGAAATAATTTGAAGATAAGTAGGTGAAAGATACAGTCGCTTTACTTTCGAACAGCAAGTACGTGCGAACGTTCGCTACGTGACCCGAAATAGTGAGTGCTCTTATCAACGCCTGGTGCCTGCGATAGCCAGCAATTATTTACTTATTACTGGTAATAAACCTTACTTATGATTAGCAGTTACTTCTTCAACTATTAATTATCACCCCCTGCGGGGTGAAATACACGTGTTATCATGCCTGTTCAAAAGAGAAACTTTGATCACCTTTCTCCGCCTATCACCGATTTGCAAATAAAATATCAATGCAATTCCGAATAGCTACCCAAAATATTACAAATATTACTTACCTGATCATCTCAATCCTTCTGCCTTAAAAGAAGCAGAGGTCAATAAATTGTCCCACATAAAAGTGCCGCCTATCTTTCTTCATGGCCCGGTTAGCCATAAGGAAATTGTAAATGACATTAGATCCATTACCAAGGATGATTTTTCAACGGCACTCAACTCATCATCACTGAAAATCACCTTATCAAGTGAAAATGATTTTCGAACGTTAGCCAAACATTACCTAACAAACAAGATTGAATTCTATACGTACCAAAACCCCAACAACAAACCACTTTCGGTAGTTATAAAAAATCTCCTTCCTTCGCTAACTGAAGAAGACATACAACAAGAGCTTTCAGCTCTCAACCTCCCGATAACACGAATTACAAGGCTTTTAAATAAATGTAAAACTCTAATGCCCATTTGTGCGGTACTCCTACCAAAGCAAATGAAATTTTAAAAAATTTTCAAAAAAAAATACCACACGCTACGCAAAGTTAATCGTAAAACACCCCAATGTCGCAGGTGCCAACGCATAGGTCACACCAAAAACTACTGTAGATTTGAACCATGATTCGTAAAATGCCAAGGAAATCACTTGTACACCGACTGTGATAAACCTGAAGGATACCCCAATTTGTATTAATTGTGGAAAAAACCACCCCACTAACTTCAGGAGAAGCAAATAATTCCATGAATCAATTAATCACCAAGGCAAACGACTTCAACACGCAACTCCAACAACAAGAAAACCTGACAATAAGCCTCCACCTGATAACAATATTCGAAACTTCCCTCCCCTCTCAAACAATACAATCAACGCACCCTTACCCAACTCATCTTTGTTACCGAAACATAACTTGCACCCACAAAAATGGCCCCATAATCAATACTCCTCTCACTGAACAAATCAAGCAATTCATATTATCAAATCTTCTGCATTCTCTTCTTAATTAACAACAAAACTAAAACTCTCGTTCAATTAAAATTACTTAACTGCAATGCCAATGGCATTATAAAATGACTAACTTTATTGAAGTATTTCCTTGTGAAACACTATTGAGATAGCTTGTGTCTTCGAAACTCATTTAACAAACTTAGACAGATTCGAAATCGCCGGATATCAGATCTACCGTCAGATAAATCTGGAGGTTACTACTATCATAAAACATTTAATACTACTAACTTAGAGACTGTTGGAACCAAACTCAAACTTAACAATGGTACTACACTAACTGTAGTATGTGTGTTCAGAGACAACCAAAGAAACAACTTCTCGAAAAATATACCTCCACTATATTTAATACCAATGAACCCACACTTCTTATAGGAGACAAGAACTCTAAAGATACGGTATGGGGATGTAGAACAACAAACCCAGCTCGAAACAAACTTTTTGATCTATCCAGACATACTAAACATAGTCGCCCATAAGAAATTTAACAAATAGTTTTTTCAACAAGTGCTTACTGAACTGAATTCAGACCACTTACCCGTTATAACCTCATTTATACTATCGCTAGCAAGATGCACCATTAAAATGGGACAACTTTTGTGCCACACTCAACCAATATCTTAAATTTCCCAACGATCCTCTAACCACAAGCGAAATCGATCAACTGATCGTACACATGACCATAATCATTGCTGACAGTGGAACCAAGGCCATCACAACTACGGATAAACTCAAAGTTGCCTAATTATATAAAAATGACATTATGAAGAGAGAGGCAGAGAACAAGGAATGCCACAACCAAAAACATTGTAAATAATTTGTCGCATCGTATTAAAAAGGAATTCGACGCATACCGATATGAGATATACCAAAAACACATTAGCAACCTCGAACCAAGCGACCCGGGCTTGTGGAAGACAACCAAACGTATTCTGCGCCAACCAAATGAGATACTCCCAACCTCTTGAGTAACTCAAACATACTACTCAGATGAAGAACAATACGAAGCGCTTGCTGACTGTTTGGAAAAAAAACGTTTACTTCTGCAAATCACGTAAACGCAGTCTTCAAAAAAATTGTAATCAATTATTAGAAACATATCAACCAATTTCAGAAGCCAATTTCAATCCAACATCGCCCGAGGAACTTGCTTCTATAATCAAAACTCTTCGGATAAATTAATCAACCGGATACGACAAAATACCAAATCTCATACTCAAGAACCTAACAAAAACAGCTCTAGCACTTTTAATGCCTGACTAAGGATCTGGGTACTTTCGGAACTTTTGGAAATATGCAATTATTCCCAAACCAGCAAACGATAAGAAAGAAATCACCAGCTATCGACCGATCGGTTTTCTAATACAATTTCGAAGCTCTTTGAGAAGATCATTTTTCTCCGACTTAACGATGAAATGACTAAAATGAATATTCTTCCCACCTGTCAGTTTGGGTTCAAGAAAGTAAACAATACGTAACCGCCTTGTTCCTAGATAGTGCAAGCTTTTGGCCGTGTACAGACAGAAGGCCTAAAATATAAAACCTTGCAACGTTCTGGTTAGTCTTGTTTAAAAAAATAGATTACCTGAATAAATTATTAAGCCAGTATTGCAGCGTACCCAAAAAATAATGGATTAAAGTAAGTAGCAATTCTCTTAGTCCTCTTTGGTATTGCAAACATTTAAAATACACACTTACATTTTATTAATTACATTTAATCTTACACAAATGAGAGTTGAATGATGTTATAATTGCGAACTTAACCTAAATGGTATGATTGTCGATATGCTTAGGTGAACCGTGAGAGATGAGATGAGTACATGTAATTCAGAAATAATAAACAAGTATATAACTAAGATTACGAATCTTCTTTTCTTCTACATCCCCTGAGTCGTTCGAATAGGCTAATCGTGTAGATAATCCAGAGTTTCCAATAAGTAATAGAAGATTGATAACCTTATTATAAATTTCTATAAAACGAATGTGTACCATCCAAATAAAATTTTAATTGATACTGAGAAATATTCTCAATTATAAAAGGTATCTGTTTTAGATCCCAATTTTATTTTTATAATTGGCTTAATCACTTTGAACAATAATTAATCCTGTGATTTGAATAAGCACTTTATACAAAATTCCTACTGTTTTTAAAAAAGGAACGTTTTCGAAGTGAAATGCAATGTATACGATATAGATAAAGAAAAGTTTGAGATCATGGTTTTATTATTACTATTCAATGTATATAAAGAGTGGACCAAAGGTTTGGAAACATCCAATTATCTCGTAAATTGCTAGTCCGAATTGTAGAAAATTGGGGATAAGCCTACTTTGGGATACCGAGGTTCCAGATTTGACAATGTTGCGAAATTTGCCGTTTCTCTGATATTATGAGTCACTTTGGTTTTTTGAATACATCACCCTGAATATGCAGCCATTATTGGAATCTCCTCTTCAATACGAGTTCAACCAGATGTAACACTTATTATTTTATATAGTCTAGAAAGTCTTAAATACAACAGCGCAAAATATGTAGATTTGAAGAAATTTAAATGTTTAAATATAGAATACTGTGATTTTGACATTTGTTCACCATATACATTATTAAATAAAACTGACAGTAGTTTGATGTGTTTATGAAAAGTTGTGCAAAGTAAATTGATTCTCTAAAATGGTTGTTAATGAAAAAGAACGAATAACTATTCTAATGATGAGAGGGCACGGCGACAGAAAAAGATCTTATAGTGAAGTAGCCAACTTGTTCAACGATACTTTCCCAAACCGTTCTCCTATCCATAAGGCGACGAAACAAAAAACTATAAAGCGTTCTGAGGATTCTGGAGGAGTAAATGATAGACACCGATCAGGTAGAACAAAAACAGATATAAATGACAACAACATTTCAGAGATAATGCAGAGTTTCGTTGAAGATTCACATATGTCCTCACCCAGAGTTGCGTAATTATACTATATAGGTCATTCTTAAGTCGTACGTGCATTACATAGAATTCATATATTGCAAGAATTAAGCGCGAAAATGACTTCGACCGTAGATTAGAGTTTACTGAGGTAATGATGGATAAAATTGAAAATGACGGAAATTCAGGTTTTTCCGACAAAGCAATCTTTACACTATGTGGGAGTGTAAATCGACGTAATCTAAGGTACTGGAGTGATATAAATCCTCACTGGATGCGTGAAAACCATATTCAAAGACCACAAAAATTAAATGTATGGTCAGGTATAGTGGGTCGTTCTTTATCGAAGAAAATTTAACGTCAGATATGTACGAAATGCTACTTAGAAATGAAATTTTACCTACACCGAGAAACTTGTTTGGAGCCAATTTTAATCAGATATGGTTTCAGCAAGATGGAGCTCCAGCTCATTTTGGTGTAAATGTTTGCCGTTACAACTACACCGTTAAGCGTTAAAGACGAGTCCGTAAAATAACTCATTATCTACCTCGATACTCGGCTAAAGGAAATATATAGTGAAAAAGGTGAATGAGGATCACACGCGACTCATCTAGCTTTATCTAAACATCAAGAGAACTTCTTCCATGAGAATGAACTGTACGACTGTACTGCATAAATCATTAATACGCCTTTTAGTTCTTTACGGGTATATGATATGGGCTAATACCTTGAAAACCAGTTTGAACCAAATCCAGACCCTACAAAACGAATTTCTTCGAATGACAATCAGCACTCTCTGGTTTATCACAAATCAGCAGCTACACTACGAACTAGACCTACCTAAAATCGAGGAACACATCGCAAAGTTGACCAAAACCTTGCATAACACCCTTATCAAATACAGTGTTGCCACCTCTTAGAAACTAGGACGAAGAAATATTCACACACGCCTAAAACGCCAAGTTACCCCAAGACATATACGAAAGTGATAGTGGTGAAGAACCGGTGCCTAACAACGTGTAAATAAATTTAGTGATCAATCTGATAAGTAAAAGTGACTGTTAACCTTAGTTCTTTCTTCAAGTGATTACTAATTACTATTTCTATTATTTCATTCTGTTAAGTATCAGTGGTTAAAGATACCTTGTATAACAATGTATATTTTTGAGCAGGTACAAGTTCTATTAAAAAAAAAGATTTTACTAGTTTATACGGGGTGGCTAGAACATAACGAATCCTGTTTAAGTTCGCATATCTTTAGAACGCTTTCAGATACGGATTTCAGTTTTTATTTCCTAAGACACAGTGAGCTGAAAATTATATCTGCCAAATTACAAACGTTTGTTTCAAAACATAAAAGAATAACGAATTTTTAAAATAATATCAACTAAAAAATATCACTTACACGTGACGTCTGCATAAGCAACTTAAATCAAAGTAAACTTTTGTTAAAACAAATATAGTTATGAGTGACACTTGCAGTTAGTTGTTCTTTGTTCTTCATAATGGCACCTCATTTAACAAAGTGTGATTTGGAGTTAATTGAAATGTGTTAATGCGAAAAAAATTAGCGCGGAAAAAGAATTTCGGGAGAGTTTCCAGGGAAACAATGGCTACCTTCTAGCATAAATCGTGATATTCGCCGACTTAAGGAAACTGTATCCGTTCACAGGAAACCCGGAACTGAAAAACCCGTAACTGCTACAAGTAATAAAAATTCAGAAATTGTACGAGAATTGTCATTGTCACAGGCAAATCAACCAGGGACCCATTTGTCCTAGCGTCAGATAGCAGCCAGGCTAAGAATCAGTCGCGGATCTGTACAAGTTATTCAAAGACGTGTAGGTATTAAATGTTACAAAAGGTTGCAAATCCCAGCAATTACACTTAACGCAAAAATCTGTCGATCATCAAGACGTTTACGTCTATACAGGTTTTCGAATGCTGACCTAAAATGCTTAATTGTTCAAGACGAAACGGATTTTATGCTACATGTTCCTCAAAACAGACAAAATAATAGGGTTTATTCGGCAAACAAGACTAACGATATTGAACCAGAACGTTTCTGCCATAGAAAGTCGAGGATTTCTAAGAATCTGATGGTATCATACGTAATATCCTGAAATAAAAAAAGTAGCCTATTTTTCACTGATCCTCAGTTAACAAAAACAAACGCAGATAGCTGCATATGGCATTTTCGTGACAATTCATTACCAGAAATGCATCGATTATACCCGAATAACGATTACACTTTTACCCAGGACAGTACTCCATTCCACAGAGCAGCAAGGGTACAACAGTTCTTGGAAGAAAGCATGGCATCTTTCATTCGGGCAAACCAATGCTCGCCTAATTCTCCAAACTGTAATCCTTCAGATTACTCAGTGTGGAATGCATTGCAAGTAAAAGTTTATACTCAAAAACGCGAACCATTTGCAAATTTAGATCTTCGCCCACGATTAGAAGAAGTGTGGCCAGAACTGTCGATAAATTTGATCAGAGGAGCAGGGCTTGTAGCAGATTTGTTTATTTATTTATTTTTTTATGGATGGTTATTTTTAATTTTTTTTCAAATTGGTTATGTTTATTTATTTTTTTTTACTATTGAAACTTTATGTGACTATATTTCGTAGAATTTCGTAATTTTTGAATTTGTGAAATGTTTTAATCTGAAATACTGACTTCCCGGTAGAAGGATATAATTTTTAGAGACTGGTAGGAAACCAGTTACCAATTGAGGTATTCAATTGTATCCAATTTCTGGTAAAGAATGCAGTGCACCTGTAAACTTGGACCATTTATATGTTTCTATGTACTGAGACGCCTTAGTTAGATTCCCAAAATATCCAAATGCTTCCAAAGTAATAAAAGACACAATAGCTTTGACTCACTGCACTGCTGATGTGGAGCGAGGTTCTTCTGAGTTTGGCTTGTTACAGAGAATCCATCAGGGATAGAACCTTGTGTGCTATGGCAACAATTAAATGTGTCATGAAATCATACAATAATAAACTATATTTAGTTCCTATCACGCAGGACTTATTAGCGTTAGTGCGTGTAGCACACAAAAGCTACAATAGTTTTTTGGAAAAAAAAGAAAAGGAAAGAAATAGAAAGCGAGAGGAAGTTGACTGAAGAATAATATAGTAAGCAATGAACGAAGAAGAGATAATTTCTTGCTGAAGATGAAGGCACGTTAAAGAAATTAAAGATGGAGAAGAAACTGCAAAGGGAAAGTGCTGATAAACCTTTAGAAGAAGCTAATCAGAGGCTGAAAGATGCAATAAAGAAAAAAAAGACTAAAGTGAAGTGTCTGTTTCCCAAGCCATGTTAGAAAGTTAACTCTGAAATTAAACTGAAGAAAAAGAGTGTTGATAATATTCAAAAACATGTAGAGCAAGGTAAGTCTAGTCTTATACCAGATTTTTTTTCAAACAACAAAAAAAACAATAGAAATTGACAAAGCCTAACTTAAATAGTAAATTTGTGTAACAGCCAACCTTTAAACATTCTCTGCCTCTTATAAGTTAATTAAGTTACTTTAGTTCAGCGTGTTTTGTAATGTTTAGTAATAAACTATAATAAAGTATAAAATTATAAAAACATGAGGGGAGGTTGGGGTGAATGTCTTTATGTTTTATTTTTATGGGTGTTTATTATAAATTGGGCAACATTGATATAAAAGACCGTGCCGATTATTTATTTTTTTTACTTTTTCAGCCAAATTTAGTCATTTTTTAGTTGTTTAATTTTGGTTATTTTTTAATTTTTTTCTTAACCAAAAGTTGTTACAAGTGTAACGAACCGCAATTCATTACTACAGAATTTTTTTAATTAATTATTTAACAATCATCCCTCGTATAAGAAATGATGTAAGATTTCTTAGTATTCAAACACCTGCAATACCTAATTTAATATTTCCTAGTATTTCGTTTGGTTGCACAACCAAAAATTAATTTGTTTCCCCTCCAACGTAGATTTTATAAAACATCGAATGTTTTATACGTCAGAGTAATCTCCGCCAATTACAGATAGGATTCCCCTAAACGGAAGCCACCGCCGGAGAGTTCCCTATAAACACCTCGCCGCGCACCTTTTGCATAATTAAAAAAGTACCTGTAAACCGGTAGAAGAGTAGAAGAAGAGAAGAAGTTTTTATCCGATCCTAGCGAAGAGTTCCATCGCGCCTCGTGAACGCATCCCGCCGCCGAAAATTATTTAGTTGGTTTTACCAGCTCCTGTATTAGTTAGTCCGTTAGACTAACTCCGATTCCAGAAAACCTGCACGTGACGGTTGTTTTAAAGTAAATCGCCGCAGACCTAGTGATAGTGATAGCCGCCGCAAGTTTAGCTCCCTGTATTTGCAAACGCGCACCGCGAACCTTTTGTAAACAAATAGCTATCCTCGATCTTTGTGATTAACGACACGTAAGTCTGCAGAGTAATTCATTACACACACACACACACACAAAACCCTCAGGCAGCGACGGGATAAGTCCCGAAGCAGTGGGGTCTACACACAGATTATACACAAAACCCTCAGAGAGAGACGGGCGAAGTCCCGAAGCGATCGGGTGTACATACAACACACACATACAAAAACCCTTAGAGAGCGTCGGGCCAAGTCCCGTACACCGATAATCACGCGCGTAGTAAACGAATTTCAAGAAAACAATCAATTAATTGTTTTCCACCAGCTTATTCCGCAAGTATAAACCGCCTTTAATAAATACGCGTGTTGGTGCGTATACCATTAAGTAGCGTTCATTTGTATCTACATGAGATTTCGTTCATTTGCAAAAAAGAAATCATCGCCATAAAATTGCATCCCAGTAGATAACGTGCAAATATATTCATTATACAACCAAACGTGCATAATCCGCCCAGCCTAAATTCAATGCGAAAGTAAACCTCTGAAGATATTAATATTATCGAACGTAATAGATCGCGATGGTAAATTGTTTCACGAAGCATACGCGCCTGTCCGTCTCCCAGTAATTACTAAACTTAAAGCAGCAAGCAAGTAGGCCGGTGAACGCTGGTCATGCGTACGACCGTGAACTCGGGATATCGATTTTCACTGGTGACCTAGATCTGCGCAACCCCCATTTTAAATAACCAGTAGTTTGTTTATTCATTCTTTTCTTTTGTAGACAGGGCCGTATCCAGCATAAATAATTAATTAAACGCAATGTTATTGATCATTTAAACATTACGTTCCTCATTGAGTGTAACTAGGGAGTATTAATATTTGTTTACAGAAACGACTTCGACCAAAAACTAAGTCGCCTTCCCGAGTGAGTGAATGGAATAGGACATCCAAATTCTCCGTCCAAACCTAGTGGATACCCCGACGCCGCTGTCTAAGTTTAAATTCAAATTGTTTTCTCATTTTTTTCTCAATTTTATGTTTATGTTGGTTGTTCATAATGTTATTAGCCTAGTTTATGTGTGAATAGCTTAGATTTGTATATAATAGAATAATATACTATTAAACCGTTTTACTATAATTATTTTATGTGGACAGTGTAGAGCTAAAGTTTAAATCTTCCGACGAACCCACCCCCCTCTTTAGTTTCTAATCTAAAGACCGATTGCAGTTTAGCCGCGGCAAATATAAAAATCGTGAGAAAAGATCTTACACAAGCCCTGGAGGAGCAATTTTACAATTAAAACATAGACTAAGAACAGTACGTCTGCAAAATGGCCATCCCATACAACACATTTATAAGTAGGATATACCATACAAGACGTTTATTGGTAGAATTTTGAAGTCGTCCTTATCGTATAATTGATATTTTTTAGTTGATATTTAAAAATTCGTTATTCTTTTATGTTTTCAAATTAACGTTTGTAATTTGGCAGGAATAATTTTCAGTTCACTGTCTGTGTCTTAGAATATAAAAACTGAAATCTATATGTGAAAGCGTTCCAAAGAAGTGTGAACTTAAACAGGAGTCATAATAAAATACTTATCTTTTTTGGGGTTTTTAATGGTGTATTTTAAATTATACAATTTAAACGTTTCGATAACACTTACAGTGTAACTTCGTCAGTAGTAATATTTGTTAAAAATTGTTAAAGATGTTGTAAACAATTTTGTCAAAGTTGAAAAATTAAAACATAAGTTTAGATTGTATAATTTAAAATACACCATTAAAAACCCAAAAAAAGATAAGTATTTTATTATGAGTGTTAATGGTGAAAGTTTACATTTTCATATCAAACAGGATTCGTTTTTTTCTAGCCATTCAGTATATCTTCCCGAAATAGTTCAATGTAGAACTTTGACACAGCAGCGTAAATGCTCGATTAGGTACAGAAATTTAAGAATGAAACTGCTCTTTAGGTTAATTTGTGTTTTTTTCAGCACATTGTTTAATTTTTTTTTTTTTTTTTTTATGATTGTGGACCTGAACAGGCTAAATAAGGCCTATCGTGCTAAAGCACTCAGTAATTCAACTAATGTTACAATAATACAAGAATTAAAATATACATACCTATAAAAAATCTTTGATATGGATCACAAACTGTCGCGTAATAACCGCTCAGTAAAAAATAATATAAACTTAATTTAAATTTCGCATTTGTATTATATTTTTTGCTTCTTTTGCTAAATAACTTCTCAACCTTAGAAAAGTTTAGACATTATAAAAATTATAGCTTGTCATGGTATTAAATTACATCTAAATTACAATATTTATCCTGTTTTATTTTAAAATAGACATTCAATTACATGAAAACGAAATACCGCATTAAGTTTGAATAACGAAAACTGTCATAAATACGATGGACTATCGACAAAAAGATTATAAACGATTCATAATTAGAATTGTTAAAAACGTGGAAAATGGTATAAATCAATGTTTCATGCATTTAACAAAGGGCTTAATACCTAAATGA
The DNA here is from genome assembly GCA_036346205.1 of Vesta saturnalis. Taxonomy (NCBI): domain Eukaryota; kingdom Metazoa; phylum Arthropoda; class Insecta; order Coleoptera; family Lampyridae; genus Vesta; species Vesta saturnalis. Next base: position 6,287,026 of record JARFJB010000513.1, read on the forward strand.
TGTGAAAAAGGGGCGCCGACTTAAATTGTTCAAATAATGAACCAATTTATCACGCAATCAAAATCTATATTGAACCGCTTAAAGGTTGGTTGTAAATTAAATTTAATACCGACGATGATGTTAATCCCTTTTGTACTTAAAATAATTAGATATAAAAATAATCAAACTGTCAATATTTATGAATTTATATGTGCTCTTCATCATCTAAATTACTAACGAATATCTATATTTGAAGACATAGGAACAAGGGAAAATTTTTTTTTCTCGTAAATTTCAAGTACTTCATGTTGGAAATCTTTCGAAACGCATGAAATATAAATTCGTAAGTGGAAGCCCCAATAAATAGAGCGTGTAGAACTGTGAGCGTATAAAAGTTATGCTATCAAAGAAAAAATACCGTTGAAAGGGAAATGTAATATTGATTGATGCAGCAATTTTTTTTACACAGCATAACATAACATCAATTTTGTAAGACAATTTATTTCAGCTACTTCAGAAAATGGTGTGCATACCCTACTTTTACTTACGTTTTATTCACGTAAAATAATATATACCTTTTGTTATATACCTTGAAAGTTTTTTTATCACTTATTAATAAAATGGTTCCGTAAGTAGTTTGTTCTATTTATTTTAATTCTGGGGTCTAGGTTAGTAATTAATTTATATGACAGGAATGTTTAATTACGGTAATTAAATTAAACTGTTAAATATGGAATATCATAATCTTCGAAAAATTGAGGACAAACCGGCTACATTGTCATTCAAATAGTTAACCTTAGAAACCTTAATAGGAGTCGATTTCTTCAAAATGGCTACAACTTAATCTGGAACCAAATGTAATCTACATATATTCATTCTCTCTATAACCCAAACCTTTCAAAGTTCCGCAAAATTTAATCTTTATTATCTCTTGTGTACATGATATGCACAACTTATTCGTTTTCGTTTTATCACATTTTATAGCCAGCTTATGGAAAGAACAGTTTTTTGCAAAAACTGTACCATGTAACGGGTGCCACTTTGTGAAGGTGTATGGCTCATTTACAATACCACAGAACGATTGCAACTGGAAGGTTTTAACCCAACACGATCTAGAAAGTATAACCCGGCAGTTAGTGAAGTATTTAAAGCACTTTGAATACGTGCTCAAATGATTTATTATTTGCTCTGAACTACCATGTACGTTGGTAAGAGTAAGCCTTTTTAATGGTAATAGTAGGCGCCACGAATGTTCTGAAAAGGGGTTAGAGAGGGAAGAAAGCAGAAAGAGAACATTTTAATTAGCACATGTAAAGATACAGATAAATCAAAACGAGAAACTATGTATTCATTATTTAAAAATTTATTTATTTAATAAACAGAAGAAGAAAATAAACCAAATTTTAGGTTACTTAAATTATTGTTTATTCAATAACACAAAAATGAAGATAAACTGTAGATTTCTACCACAAACATTAATTTAGAAAACAAGACATCAAAAATTACATTACAGAAACTTTAGTTCTGTAAAAAGCAGTAACACATCGAAGTAAATTAGTTATTGTTATTGTTTACTCAACGGAAGTAAAACTAAAAGGAATGTAAACTGTTGAGCTCAATGGTATATGTACTAATATTTTACATTAAACAAACCGATCTTTATGTGAAGTTAATAATAAAGAAATATGAATGCTCGTGGCACGAAGTTTTGCCCTAAATGAAAGATAAATGCAAATAAAATAGAATTTACATTTACATTAAAGTTCTTTATATATAATACTAACTGAAATTGATATACCAAACACCGTTACAAGATCAGCGCTACAAGACCCACTGGTACGTATCTGGTCAACCTAAACTGAAAGACAAAATAAGTAAACAATAGTTAACAGTTATTAGATACGAGTTACACACGTATATAAATTAGAGAATGTACAAGTGAGTAAATGTTATATGTTGAAGGGTTCATGTAATCAACATTCCATATTGTAGATAATCGTACAACTGATACAAAGTAGTTCAATTGAATTCACTCTGTTCAATATAATAGCTACAAATTTTCCACTTGTATAAACAGGCTATAGATTGGTGTATATAATCAGTTTAATGTAAACAAAATGTAACCATGTAATTTCAGCGAGAATCGTGAAGGTTATCTGTCGAACATAACCATACTGTTGACATCCTCAGTAGTACAGGAATGGTACAGAACATGAATGGTACAGAAAAGTCCAGAAACCAAAAAGTAGAGTAAAGGTAAAAGTCAAAGCCCGCATAGAACACGTATGTTGATATGAAAAATATATTTAACTCGTTCAAATATGTATACAGCAGCTCTGATTCAATATGAATAGTACGTTGGATTGTATCCTCAATCAACTAGGGTTGTTTATTGAAAAATTAAACAAAAAATTCTAAAGCGCGTAATTTTTTTCAATTCTATTACTTACGGTTAAATTATTATGTATATTGCTCAAAATTTACAAAAAAAATTGCAAACGTGGTCTAATATAGCCATGTTCAAATTATACATGACTCTGTTATCCCACTAGCATATATGTACCTACATATAATTTTCCAGCAAATGCACATAACACGCTAATAATTTAAAGAATCCGTTACATTTTGGGCTACTGCACATACTTTCTTGTTTTTCGATGCTATTTGCGTTGTGATCTACAGGAATAGCATAATGATGAACTTGACTATGACTTATAGCAGTTTCTATTTGATCAATATTTGCGTCAGACATGTTTCGTATAATTTAATCACCCAGCATGATTTTTTTTGTTACTACTGCCAATATTCGATAACGTAAGTATATATGTATATATATATATATATATATATATATATATATATATATATATATATATATATATATATATATATATATATATATATATTATATAATAGTAAATGTAACCACTGCGGGAAGTTCTACTTATATGCGATCGTTAAGTATCCATTTAAGCATTAGTAACCCTTTTCCTTTCTTTACTTGAAGGAACCCTGCAACAAGTGACTTACGTTATCGAGTATTGATAAATTTGTAAACAACTGCAAACAAAATTATAATATGTCATGTTATGTTACAGTCGATGCAAAATTGGACGCCTTCAGGGGTCGTTGCCCGTTCCGACAGTACATGCCCTTAAAACCAAATAAATATGGCATAAAATTTTTTCTCTGTGTGACGCTAAAATGTATTATACGCACAATCTAGAAGTACATGTTGGTAGTCAACCAGTGGGGCCTTTTTCTCAGGAAAATAGTGGAATGGCGATTGTACAGCGGCTATGTCAGTCAATATGTGGTTCTAAACGTAACGTTACCACAGATAGATGGTTTACTACCATTGGTCAAATACTTACTGCAAGACGGTTTAACTACCATAGAAACAATACGCAATAACAAAAGAGAATTACCCCCCGAATTTGTTCAACGTAATTCTCGACTCATTGGAAGTAGCATGTTTGGATTTGAAGATATATGTACAGTTGTCTCATACATCCTCAAAAAAAAAATGTCCTTTTGATTTCGACCTGTCACCATGACGATAAAATCGACGCTGCAACTCAAAAGCCGGAGATTATAATAGATTATAATCATACAAAAGCAGGGGTTGATGTAATCGATCGGCTTTCGGCAAACTATAATTGCGCAAGACCAACCAGGCGCTGGCAAATGGTTGTTCTTTATAGTATGCTGAACATATCTGGCATAAATTCTCAAGTGATATATGTTGCAAATACTAATGTGAAGACTTTGAGACGAAAGTTTCTTGAAGACTTAGCACTTAGTCTAATTGAACACCATCTAAAAGTTCGAGTTCAGCTCACCAATCTACCAAAATCCATTCGTCTCAGAATATCATAAATTTGGAAAAACATACCTCTGCCGGAAGAAGTGCGGCAGGAGAGGCGGTTGTTAGGGAGATGTGCAGAATGTGGTTACAAGAAGAACCGAAGTTTTTGTGCTTGGAACATGTTGGAGTTATTTGTGATCAATGTTTCACGACAACGCGTATACGTCTTTTGCCAAGAAAGCTGGATATCCAATTGATGAGCGTATCTGATAAGCCGAAGTAATCTTGGAAAATAAATACTTGTGCCAAACCTGGTCAAAAGCCTTTGTAATATCTAAAGCTACTACGACTGTTTCAAAGGACCTCTCTAATGTGTTATAGCAGTGTTGGGTGATATATGAAAGAAGATCACCCGTTGAATGACTCATGCAACCCATGCTTGTGGTCGTTTAGGAGTTTATTGGACTCGGGGAACGAAAGTAGTTGGTGGTTGATGACTTTCTCCATGATTTTCAACAGAATGCAAGGGATAGTTTTTGGTCGATAGTTTGAGAGATTGGTTTTATCGCCCTTTTTAGGAATAGGTTGGACATTTGCCAACTTCCATGATTAGGGAAACTCACCAGATGGCATGCAGATCGAAACGGGTTTGGACAATACAGGTACTTGTGGTAGCATTTTTTAAGAACGATAGCTGGAATACCGTCAGGGCCAGTCGCCTTGTTTGAGTCAAGTTTATTGATAATTGATTCTAGTAGCTTGTAACGAAAGTGGATTGGTTTAATAGCGTATGGAGTAGATTTGGGCGACGGCACAGGTTTACCAGAATCATAGAGATTTGAATTTGATGCAAAGTAATCGACAAAGAGGTTGTCTTTTTCAGCGGGATCAGCTACTACAGCTCCGTCGCGAGTCGTCATGGGAGGAAAGGAAGATGTACTGAAGCTTATACTGATGGCTTTAGCTAAGGACCATAGTTTACGATCACCCAAAGTACATGAGACTAATTCTTTGCATTTACGTTTTTCAAACATCTTTTTGGACTTGATGATGATGCTTTTACAACTATTCCTGCGGTAATATAGTCTGGCGTGATTTTCGATAGGTTTATTTGACTTCCATTATGTATAGAATTTATACTTTTGCGGTAACGCATCAGGTCAATCCATATTAAACCAGGGTTGGGAACGGGCATGACCTACACGATTAAGATAACTTCAATTATTGAAAAAGCAATGTTTGAAGAGGAGAACCGTTTAAAGCAATACTCACGCCAGAGGAAGGTTGCAAAAAAATCTCGCAGTTCCCTCCAGTTAGCTGATTTAAAACACCACATAGTTCTATCTGTTTTTCGAGTAACAGTGAGATTGGGTAGAGAGAAAGTTATTTCGATTTGTCAGTGGTCTGATTGACTCTTGTTTTATAGACAAGTGGGTTAGTTGTAAGGAATAGGTCCAGGAGATGTGCAGTATGGTTTGGGTTGTCAGGGATTCTGGTTGGTTCGGAAATGATTTGTGTGACATCACAGGATACAGCAAACGCTTCTGCACTTTGACACGCCACTGTGACCTGCCGGATTAGTGGTAGATGAAAATTGAAGGCAATTGGAGTTGTGGGAATTAAAGTCTCCCAAAATTAAAATATTGCAAGATGGAAACTGTGATAAGAGCTGGTCTGTTTTCAGACTGAGGTAATCAAAAATATTTTGGAAGTTATTATCATTTGGAGGCCTACACAAACAACAGTAGAATTTCACAAATTGGGGTCCAGAATGTTTGAACTAGATCGCGTCAAATTTGTTGTTTTCAAAAATGGGCATCCTCATACAACCTACGTGGTCCTTAGTATACGCACATCCTCTGCGTTTAAGGCGATAGTTAGAGTGGAGGTTGTATTTGGGAAATTGCAGGTCAGGCGAATCAGTGCTTCGAGAGGAGACAAACATATTGCTTCTGCAGATGCATTACCTCCATAGTTTCTATTTTTTTTAAGCCGTGAGGTGTATTTACAATTTCAGACAATGAGAGTACTATGTCATTTCTCAAGAAGTTATGTAATGCGCATGCAGCATGTACTGCCTATCCACATTTTCTTGTTTCATTTGGATTTTCTTAACAAATATTCCAAATTATGTAATAGAATACCAAATGCAATCTCTACTACCCTCCTAGCTCTTGAGAGCCTGTGGTTAAAAACCGAGTAGGCACAGGAAAGGTACATTTAAATTATCACTCTCAAAGCACTTCCTTAACGCACTATGAGCAAATAGTCCACCGTCGCTTGATTTTCCATATCCTCCTACATCTACTATATAAACTTGTAGTTGGCATCTACAACAGAACTATGGAAAACGTTTATTTATAATTAATTATAAAACAGCGAACCACTATTTTGCGGAGCTACAATTTCGACATGTTTTCCACCGATGGCTTCGATGCAGTTAAGGAACTGCCACATCGTTGAAAAATCTGAACTTATTTTTCTCCACATTTCCTCAGTTGGAGGGGATAATTCCAAAATACCATAATTAGATATACCATATGTGTTTACTTTAAAACAATTTTTCATACCTCAAACAAAGAGATAGCCTTTCTTCTGGTCCAATGCAGGTGTGCTATTTAGTTTTTTTTTTTAATTATATCATCTTTCAATAAGCTAACTAATATTTCAAACTTTTCCACTCTCCTTCTAAAATATTTAAAACGTTTTGTAGGATCATTTTTCAGTATTGGAAAATTGCATGAATTTCCCTCGCTTCATTCCTTTTCAGAAATAGTTCATGGATCCAGTATTTTTTGCGACGTTATTCTTTATATTTATTTCTTATCTTCAAAATCCGCACACATGTACCTATTACAATTAAATCTTCGCTAGCCACTGATAGAAAATTGCATCCAATCCAGTTTTTTACCAGTGCTACAACATCCGCGTCAGTAAGTGCTGTATCGTCTTGTTTTAGAACTTTAGCTGTTATGCAAAACATGGTCTGGGTTAAATCTATGTAATTGTTTCCGTTTCCGGGCACTACAAAATCTATTGGGGCGTCATCACCAAGAGTTGATAAGGCCGTGTAAAATATCCATTCACCAACCTCGGTACTTGTCTGCGTCGACGGTAAAGCGACGAAATCCAATTCGAACTTTACGCATTCACATGATTGGGCATGTAGAAAAGCCATTATTACCTTGAAAATATATCGTCGTAAGTAAGTTTCTTCTTCTTAGCAGCAACAGCTCTTGGTAAAGACTGGTTATTATCAGATAGCCGTACTCTTTTATAGCCCGAACCCTCCATTATTCTATCGATTTTCTCATACCCTTTATGCTTAAGATTTCTACCTTCCCCATGAAATCTTTCTTGAAAGGATTCCTTAACAGATCGATCCTCTATGACGTCACGAATAATATTGGAAACCGTTCGTAGAGCTTCCTTCCAATAGCCTTTGCACAAGACTTAAATAACGGTATTGTACTTCTAAATATACCTAGCCAGCTTCATACTCCGTAACAACGTTGACATGGTGCGTCTCTGTAGATGGAGCTAATACCGTTACCGACCTGATTCATGTAATATTGTTGATAAGGACAAACCATTATTGCACCTTTTTAAAGTGTAGCTTCTGACAACGTCTCAAACTCGAATGGCATTGCTGCACCTGTATCTGTTTTTATATTAATCTCGATGTTTTAAAACTCTGGTGTCATCACTGGCGTGTAGTGTGAATGCAAGAAAACCACATCTTTATGACCCCCGTAAGTGTAGTTTTTTGAAGTAATATTTATTATACGCATAAGCGGAGATAAAACATCACCCACAATTTGCGATTCAACGATGTTGCAATAAACAAACATCTACGTTAGTAATCCTATCCATATACTAGCGGGGTGTGTGGTAATGGTTCCTTAGTTGTGTTTTGATACGGCCAATATCCCAATAGCGAGACAGAGGTTTTTAATTTCGCAGTGACGCGCTCAGTTAGCAATTTCTTCAATGTTAGCATAATTTCCCGAGGCGATACGTAATGCATACCATCCGTACTCAATATTTTCTGGTTGTCGTGTTGCAAATGTGATGCGGCCTTTTTAGTATCGTCTCTAACACACCCTATTCTCCTGCGGGTGGATCCATTCTATAATAAATTAAATTATCTGTTGCAGCGGAAAAAGAGCAAGAGTACTGAATTTCCAATATACCTACAACCCATGAGCCTGTTAACCTTATTCGTTTTGATAGTTGTGTAATAAAACTTGCTTAATAAGGTAAAATAAAACTCCATTTTACATATCTCTCAGATGCGAAGCTAACACCAAACTATTAAATTTGTCACAGTATTCATGTCACTTAACCAGGTATCGTTTATGTCGCCCGCGACCCTTCCTGCTAAAATCTTATCGACTTTGAATAGGCTGTCTATCAACCGTAACAACTTGCAATTCCTCCTCGTAAGAGGTACTCACAACAGGATCGTTGTTAACATCGCTTTTACGGTAAACTCTGCGGTCTTATTTTTATCACTGCACTAATTGTCAAAACTTCCTCGCTCCAATTCGTATCATATCCCTTTTCAATGGTGTACTTAGTTCTGACGATTCTAACATGTTCACCGGCTTTATATTTAGGATGACGTGATGTGCCTTTTGCGTACAGGTTATTCCACACTTCCAAAATGTTTTCATAGTTTACAGCCGCAGGGGCCATCTTTATACTTGAATGAGGGCTATTGTTGTAAGCAGTCACAAGTTTTTGGAGGACATCAATATACCTGTAGGAATTTTTGTAGGTGAAATAACGCCACATCTTCGTTTTCAATGTTTTATTAAATCTTTCTACTACAGATGCTTTTACTTCAGGGTTATTTGTTACAAGTTTTGTACAATGACCGCCTCAAACTCCTTGTCTTTATCCGTCTGTAGATTAGCCGGTGTATTATCACTTTCCTTAAAAATATGGATGAATGCTTCAATTACGGATGCAGGTGTCTTCGTTTTAAGAGCTATCGCCCAAGCCCTCTTGCTAAACACATCAATGACCGTTGTATCCACTATTGTGTTTACATAAAGTTAGCATATCGTAAAGATCCGCTTGCCGCAGCTCGTAAATGTTGCTCACAATATACCTATTGCGGGGAAACCTTTTTTTGACTGGTTTATGAACCGTATAAGCTTCTTAAGCTTGCAGCCAATTTTTAACTTCACAATATTTACCCTTTGCAACATTAACTAAAGGTGCTACACCCGAAAACCCAGCCGGATGCGAGGGATCATAGTATACAGAATCGATGTTATGTCCGCCACGTATCCCAATCTAGTGAAAGTCCTTTTCTTCAAAAGGATCTTCTCGGGGTTTCCCTTGATTTACTCTCAGCATCGTGATTCTCACTTATAGTTGTAAGGGTCGGTTCAATGTTAGGTGATACAACAGTATCACGTCTTCGAATATTTCTGATAAACTCTCGTGGTATACTTATTTCATTTACGTACATCGCAAACTGTCGACAACCGTGTGGGTTTCTAGTTTTTCGTGGTCTTAACTTTCGTGAACCAGATAGATAATGTTGGAATGAGGGATGATCTCACCTTTTATTGTGACAGAACCACTTTTATTCCAAAATACATCACCGCCCGTATTCAGTATACGCAAGAAATCAGTACCTTTCTTCGTAGATGAAACAGGCAGTGTTGGTACTATTTCGTCGACTGTCAGGCCTTTGCGTTTAGGGAAATCTTTAATATCATCATCATCACCGCTGATTGTTATACTAGCAGGTTGACTTAACTGATTGAATAACCTGTTTGTACTGCTGCCATCTGTCATTGTCGGTTATTTTGGTTTTTAAAACTTTATCCATGTCGTTACCCAGCTGTGTTAAAATGTTGTTTTGTGTGACATCCGGCGCTTGCAGATGCTGTATAGAATCCATAGGTAAGAATAATCATCTTCTTCAGATTGTGGTCCATAGTTATTGAAACAAATTACCCAGAACACCATCAAGTAATGGTCCTAACAGGAGTGGTAGAAGTGCGCCGCCCTTCTGTCTTTTTTATAGATTCGCCTCTTTGTGCCAGCCGTCTTAAAGCGTGGTTATGTTGAGAGAGTCGCTGCTTCTGATCACTTGACAGAGGTACACGACCTTTTAAAATGTTATGTGCACACTCGCAAATGCATTCCGCCTGCTTACTATTCGGGCATTTCAATAAAGCGCCACGTTGACTTTTACTTAATCTGGCTAACCCGCGCAGGATATCGGTGTTTTCGATTAAAGCGCCAACCATCATGTATGATGGAATCCTTATGACTGTGAGGCTTAAACCCTTTTTTTCGCAGTATATACTTGGCAAATACCTTGAGGCCCGTACAAGTTAGCGTCGCACATCCGATGCATTCTGTTTTAAATTGTACAATAAATATCCGTATGGGTTTGTAGTGTCATCCTGGATACGCAGCCTCTAAAAATTTCGGGTTGTCAGGTAAAATCAGACTTGCTAAATGTTGTATCTAAGCTCTGTCAGGTGGGTTATTAAACAAAATTATGTAATGAGCGTTGAGAGATATATCGCTGCCCACGTTCTTGGCGAAATATGTTTTGTAAAAATATCAACAACCGAACAATTAGTTTTGCGCTTTAGATCGTCAGTTCTTATTAATACCGTTTTTTTACCGTAAAACTACTCCATATCAGGCAATCCCTTCTGAAACTCCACTGAGAGCTCTTTGAATAATGGTTTCCACTCGCTGTAAAACCAGATAATTCTTTCAAAAGCTGTATCGCAAACAGTTTCGATATTTTTTAGAAAATCCACGAAAAAATACGATTTCCCACAACCCGATGGCCCCGCTACTTTGCTAAAAAGGGATGCTTAAACTAACCATCCTGACTTAAATACCCTATGAAAAATCTTTGGTCACCTGTGTATTCTACTTTTTATTGTGCTTGTTCTTTAACATCAAAACCGAGATTTGAGAATAGAGAGGAGAAAGAGAGAGATACACGAGCACCACCACCTACATTACAGAAAATATTCGCTAGTTTAAAAATATACCGCTAGATAAGGCCTCAAATAAATTCAAATCTCGCTCAAAGTATACCGTTAGGTGGATCCACCTTTATTACAGAAAACATTCATTAATCCTAGAAATATACAGCTAGGTGGAGCCACCTCTATTGCAGAAAATATCCATTAGTATATACACTACTAGATGGCGCTACAAGCCAACAAATTCAAGTTTTGCAACAAGGGGACCACGACAAGAGTGTGCAGACCCTAATACAGGTTCTTATAGTTGTTTTGTGAGATAGCATTAGGGCCCCCTTATTATACTATTTCCTGCCAAGGGGACCACGACAAGAGGGCGCAGACCCTAACAGAAGTTCTTATAGCTGTCTTACAAGACTAGGGCCCCTTATTAGAATATTTTTAATTTCTCGCCGTGACCAATGCAGAGCCTTAGGCCTCCAATCAGCGCTCAGAGGCTGGGTGGGGACTAAGGACTAATCAGAAACCAATCAGGTAAAAGGGGCTGCCCTTGGGACCACCAATCAGATCTTTGTATGCCAAAAAAAGCTCTTAATACAACCACAAGGACCCTAATTAGGGTGAAAATTCCACCAAGGAGCTGAAACGCTATGGTATTATGTTTTTCCAATAATGGAGAAATACGTATACTCAGAAGATAATATCTCCGTAAATTATCGTTCCGTTTGATTGATAATCAGTTAAAACAAGACTCCAAGCACAAAACTTGCCAAGAACTATGAAAGATAGAATAAGGGACCTACAGGTGAAGAATTTCCAGCTTCAAGTAGTGTTAATATGGTTAACACCAGGGGCCGTTGCATGTATTGCGATCGTAGCAAAAATTGACCTACAAAATTTTTTTCTAAACAGTGTTCCCTAAACATAAAACAAGAAAAAAAGATTAGAATGTAATTTTTTGTTTATTTTAGAATTACACACAATTTTTACCACTTAAGTTAATTTAGTAAATTATTATAAGTTTTTGTTATGAACGAATAAATTCAAAGGTAAATATGTAATCAAAAATTATTATTAATTTTATTAAATACATAAATAAAAAGTTTACCTCGAGTAGGATTTGAACCTACGACCTGTACTTTGCTAGAGTACCGCGCTAACCAAATCAAGGTTCAAGCCCCAATCGATGTAAATTTTGTCTTTATGTATGTAGAACTGATGTAAATGTAATTTTTATTTATGTATTTAATAAAATTAATAATAATTTTTAATTACATATTTACCTTTGAACTTATTCGTTCATAACAAAAACTTATAATAATTTAATATTAGTCAAGTTGCTTTGGTACGTGTGAATCCTTGCGATATTGCAGGCTCACATTCCATTAATATAAGTAATTTGACTGTAATCTCATTATATTTAGAATTTACATCAGTTCTACATACATAAAGACAAAATTTACATCGATTGGGTCTTGAACCTTGATGGTGCAGTTGGTTAGCGCGGTACTCTAACAAAGTGCAGGTCGTAGGTTCAAATCCTACTCGAGGTAAACTTTTTATTTATGTATTTAATAAAATTAATAATAATTTTTAATTTAGTAAATATTTAAATTTTTAGAAATACATTATATAGTCGGTATAGTAGTATAGTATATACGTTAACATGTTTTAAAAAGTAAAATTACACGGTGCGGAGTATGAGTCCGCAGCGGCTTTCTTGTTTTGAAATCGGGCGCGTGTTCTCGAAGGTTAAGGAATGATATTCTAGTATCACTAAATTTCATTCAATTAAAAACAAAATTAGTGAAATTTAACAATTTTTATGTAGATCTGTCCTGCTAGTTGCTACTCATATAATTGTTTTGTTTGTTGTTTATAATTATAAATCTTTATAATTTCACATTTTGTTTTAATGGATTAAAAAAATTAAGGATCCCTGTGAAAATTTAATTTGCCTAGTCAGGTATAATTTTGAGAGATTTGAACAAATGTCGAATCATGTAACTACATTTAACTTTCAGACGAAATTAAATAATGCACATAAACTCGATGATGAATATTTGTTGTTGTCAAGATTTAGATATTTCTTTAAGGGATGGTGAAGAAAAAGATATCAGTGGGCATAATTGATGAATTTGCTTCATTTAAAAGTAGAAAACTGAAATTGTTAGTAACTTTTGTGAAAACAGCATTAATATTATAAATCTATGTATGTACAAATATCAAATAGAATAATATGCAATACATATATCAAGGCTGTTCCTGTACTTTTATAATTATAAACACAGAGTGTTTCCTAACCTCTCTAACAAAATGAAAGAGGTGAATCCTCATATCATTTTAAGATGAAAATGTGATAAAAAATTTTGTCGAATGTCACTTCGTTTTCGAAATACAGGGTGTTGAAAAAATAAAAGTTTATGCGGTACGTTAGTTCCTGTATATTTTGATTTTTGCAATTTGTTTAGAGACGGAAGTAGAATAAAGAGTTATTTTTGGTATTTGTATCAAATGATATGAGTAGGCTTTTCTCCGTTGCATAGCAACTACATTGGTTTTTTTCGTGGCATCTGTTTTATCTCGTGTTTGACAGTTTACAAATATCCTTTTGAATTGAATTGAATTTGAATTTATTTGTACTGGATACATACTTTTCATAACGGCTGAGTTTATCAACCAAGAAATGGCTCAAATTCATTTTATGTACGGTTTAGCAAATGGAAACGCACGAGAGACAAGAAGTTTATATGCAGAAGGTTTTCCTAATAGACAAATACCATGTCCGGAAACGTTTAGAAGATTACATCTCAGGTTAGAGGAAACAGGTGGATTCGCAAAAAGTAAAATAGGCGGCCGTCCACTGACAGTTAGAACCCCACAACATGAGAAAGAAATTTTAAACAAGGTGGAAGAATCTCGAGGCAACAAGACAGTATGGAGTATCTTAAAAACTTATTTACTTTATCCTTATCACATACAAAGAGTGCAAGCTTTGTTGCCTCGAGATTTTCCAGCTTGAGTTGATTTTCGTAAATGGTTTCAAGAAAATTCTTTACGAGTCCCTCATTTTTCGGAAATAATCCTATTTACAGATGAAGCATACATTTTCGTCCAATGTTTGGGCAGTAGTTATTGGAGATACCTTAGTTGGACCATATTTCTTTCTCCATCGACTTACTCGTGATATATATTACAATTACCTTAGACATGAATTGCCAGAATTGATGGAAGCAGTGCCATTAAGAATGTGGTTCATGCATGACGGTGCCCCGCCTCACTTTGCAGTACATGTTAGAAACTATTTGGATCAACACTATCCTGCTCGTTGGATAGGTAGAGGTGCACTCCACCCATGGCCATCCCATTCGCCGGATCTCAATACAATGGATTTTTATTTTTGGGATCACTTTAAAAAACTTGTTTACATTACGCCTATTGAAACTGAAGAAGACCTTCGACTGCGTATTATTAATGTTTTTAATACGATTCGCGCCAGTCCCGAAATTTTCCAACGTGTAAGAGACAATTTAGCACGACATGTACAATGATGTTTACTGGCTCAGGGAGGACATTTTCAGCAGTTGATTTGACATTTGTTCATGTGAGTTCATTATGTAGAACTTAATAATAAAAAGAAAACGCATAAAGTTGTATTTTTTCAACACCCTGTATTTCGAAAACGAAGCGACGTTCGAAAAAAATTTATACCACATTTTCATCTTAAAATTAGATGAGGATTCACCTCTTTCGTTTTGTCAGATAGGTTACGAAACACCCTGTATATACAGTTGAATTTAGTTTTTACTCCAAGTTAATCTTTTTATTTATAACACCGCTTACAGACATTATAAAAATCATTTTATTTGTCTACGCTACTTGTTGAAAAATAACCTAACAGTAGTATTGTGTCGACATGCAAATATATGTATAGGGGCGCTTAAAAGCAATTCGCATTGGAACGCATGTGGGTCCAGAGCCGGTAATGCAGTAGTAGTTTAATGACGACTTATAGTGTGGTCGACGCATATTTTAAACAGATTTAATCACCATTGTAATTCATATAAAGCTTGATAATACGAAAGAAAGTGGTGAACTAAAATATTTAGTTGCTTTCGTGGTTTAACCGTCTAAATTTGGTAAAATCCCTTTTATAACTTTCATAACAATAGATTCAAATAATAGATATACATAAGTTTCAATGAATTTGTACATTTCCTTTCTATAGCAGATGCATATCCGTTATAATATAAAAGTACCATTTCCCTGAGTTCGCAGCTTTACTTACAATTCGTCAACAGACGCACGCTCCAATTGTAATACACGAAATAATTTATAAAGCTTGTCTTATTATTTCAAACATGTCCTAAGTATGCCGTAACTTTAACAAATAAAGACAAAGTAAACGCGTTATAGAAGCAGGGCAGCTAACAAAACTAAAACTATACATTTAAATTAAAAATATACTTGATATGCAAATGATCTTCAAATTTAGATTCAATTCTTCTCCAAAACGTTTTTAGAACACTTTGTAAGATGTAGATTATATCACAGTGTGTTAAACAGAAAAACACAATTTTCTTTGTGTTTTCTTCACAAGATACAAGATACAAGATTAAAATCTTAAATGACACTATCTTACGTTAAAAATTGCCAACTAACTTGTTCACTTTTTATAGATAAATATCATTTTATTAAAATGTTAATCCTTTATTCAAGACATTACTGAATAATAAATTTGTTTGATTATTAGCATAATTATGCATTTTTGTACAAATTTGCAGTATATATTGGTAAGTACCACGAAACAGTATAGAAGTGATTAATAATGTAAGCGTGATACAATGTATCTGGTTTTCGTTATTAGATGAAGGGACCATCGTGCTTCAACTGGCGAAGCTTCAGCCTTAATCCTTAATTGGAATAAGCGGACTTGAAACCGAAATCACTTTTTAAGTTAATTATCTTAGATTTTCTCAGTATATTAAGCTATGATTAATTTTAGTATAAATCCGTTCAAAGTACCGGATTTGCGGTCGTGTAACTATTTCAAGTACTCTTAATATTTTATATGTGTAAGAAATTAAGTTTCTTTCCATCTCATTCAAATCTTGAAATAAAATTTCACAATAAATTAAATTTAATAAAGTAAAGAAATTCAATATGAAAATTTAAGCATATGGTATACAGTACAAAATTCTGTGGAAAAAACTACTCACTATGGGTCAATGGATATGCAGTTCAGATTGAAGACTTACCTGAAACAAAACAAAAATTATTAGCATAGAAGCAGTAAAATGCGGCAGTTACCAATTTGCTTGGATTGTAATATCAATTTGTACAACAAATGAGAAAAGTGTTGTCAATTAAACGAGAATTCCAAAAACAGTGTGTCCCCGTATTCTGTACAGGGTGTCCCAACGATAGAGTAAAGTAAGTTTATGCTTAACTAGAATTATTTGTGTAAATATTGTATGGACCATGGGGTAGAGGTAAGAAGTGTGCATTTTTTTAAAATATTGGAAGTTATACAGGGTGCGCCAGAAAAGCAGGACGTGAAAAAGTATGATTTTTTTTAAATAGAACACCCCGTATTTGATTTTAGTTTTTAATTCTACGTGTCCATACAAACATATTTTGTCATACAAAAGATTGGCTGAAAGTTTTTAGTTCTTGAGATATTCGCGTTTAAAGATTATTATGGTCATTTTCGTGGGGTTGATGAATGGGCAATTGTTCCGTTATTTCACAATAAAAAAAATTGATATTTCGTGTGAAAAATGAGTGATATTATACTAACGTTTAGACCGAGTAGTATTTCTAATTTTCTCAACAGGGTGTTTGTTATAACCATTCAAATTTGAAAATTCTCAAATTAAAAAAAATCAGTTTTTTTTAATTGCACACCCTATATATTTTTATTTCATTTTATTCGGGATTAAAAAATCTATCATTTTTGTTAAACATATGCTATATCTATCTTTGATAGTTTTCGAGGAATTTCGATTTTTCTCACTAGCTATGTTACATACGATACTATAACATTATTGTGGATCGTGGTAGCCATGGAAAACAATTGCGACGAAATAAAACAAACCACCTAAGCGAGAATATTAACAGTTTTTATTAATGAGAAACAGTAATTCAATAATTATTCAACATTGCGTCTTAGTAAATGCTCAAATAGACGGCCTTCTTGCTGAGTACACATATTGAGCCTTTTTCTCATGTTCTGTCTCACTTCGGATAACATAAGAGGGGTCACTGTGCGACAAGCTTCGCGAATTCTATTTTTCATGTCCTCCCTTGTTGTAGGTTTAATAATATACACCCGATCTTTTATGTATCCCCATAGGAAAAAATCCAGTGGAGATAAATCGCATGACCTGGGTGGCCATAATATAAACCCATTACGTCCTATGCATTTCTCCGGGTATTGCTAGTTCAAGAATTCCCTTACGTCCCGATAAAAATGTGGAGGTGCACCATCCTGTTGCAACCACATATTTAGTCGTCCTTCTAAATTGATATCCTCAAGTAACACAGGCAATTCTTCACGTAAGAAATGCAAATGGCTGCGGCCCGTTAATGTATCATCAAAAAAATAGGGACCGATAATTTGGGCATTGAGTATACCACACCACATATTTAGTGACCAATGATTTTGGTTTTGA
Organism: Vesta saturnalis; assembly: GCA_036346205.1. Taxonomy (NCBI): domain Eukaryota; kingdom Metazoa; phylum Arthropoda; class Insecta; order Coleoptera; family Lampyridae; genus Vesta; species Vesta saturnalis. The sequence goes on from JARFJB010000513.1 coordinate 6,304,461, forward strand.
ACTTCTCGTAGCCAACATGGATTATCAATGGCGTAATAGTGGATATTATGCCGATTTACAGCCCCATTACTTTTAAACGTCGCCTCATCGGAAAACATTATGGAGCACAAAAAGTTGTTATTTAATTGCAGCCGTTGAATAATGATATTGCAGAATTCAATTCGTCTTGCAAAATCCTCTTCTCGCAATTCTTGATGAAGCTCAATGTGATAGGGATGGTACTTATACTTCAGCGTTGTTCGATTCACGTTTGATTTGGAGGTATCACATATCGTCGCTAATGTTCTAGAACTCACCTGGGGATTTTCTTGAATATTTAATAATATTTCAAGATCTTTTTCTTCATTAGCTGCCCTTTTATTAACAACTTTACGTTTGAAGTATTTAACACTACCGCTAGAATCAAATCTATCCATCAAATTTTCCAAGCCAACAGTAGTAGGTATTCCACGTTCAGGGTATTTCATTTTGTAGATTCGTTGTGCCAATAAAGGGTTTTTTTCAGCCTCGCCCAACACGTATATCATATCAATTAATTCATTTGTCGAATAATCCATAATTGATACAAGAATTGATAACAAGTTAAATGCGATAACGACAAATTTAATATGTGTTTATTTTGACAAGTAGGAAACCTTTGTATCTTAGTAACGCAATTATTATTTTCCATGGCTACCAAGATCCATGCAATGCAATGTTATCGAAAATAAAGTAGCTAGTGTGAAAAAATCGAAATTCCTCGAAAACTATCAAAAATAGATATAGGATATATTTAACAAAAATGATAGATTTTTTAATCCCGAATAAAATGAAATAAAAATATGTAGGGTGTGCAATTAAAAAAAAACTGATTTTTTTTAATTTGAGAATTTTCAAATTTGAATGGTTATAACAAACACCCTGTTGAGAAAATTAGAAATACTACTCGGTCTAAACGTTAGTATAATATCACTCATTTTTCACACGAAATATCAATTTTTTTTATTGTGAATTGCCCATTCATCAACCCCACGAAAATGACCATAATAATCTTTAAACGCGAATATCTCAAGAACTAAAAACTTTCAGCCAATCTTTTGTATGACAAAATATGTTTGTATGGACACGTAGAATTAAAAACTAAAATCAAATACGGGGTGTTCTATTTAAAAAAAATCATACTTTTTCACGTCCTGCTTTTCTGGCGCACCCTGTATAATTTCCAATATTTTAAAAAAATGCACACTTCTTACCTCTACCCCATGGTCCATACAATATTTACACAAATAATTCTAGTTAAGCATAAACTTACTTTACTCCATCGTTGGGACACCCTGTACATACATTTTTCTAAAACTGCATATAAAATAAAAAATATATACATGAAATGCACGTAAGTAACTGCTTGCTAAATTGGTAGACTGGATAATGACACTGACGTTAATAAAGTCATCAAATACCATGCGTGACGTTTTTAGGTTATATCGGGTAATGATAATAATTTCCAACATTCTGCATGTCTATATCGTAGATTGCAACGGGCGTAGCACCCTTAGATACTACTTTTGTTTGTTTAACCCGCTCCACAGAATAAGATTCGAGTTTTTCTAAACTTTTTTATAATATCAACGTTATTGAAGAAAATTTAATACCTGAGATGATTATTTTTTATTATGTTTTATTAAAACTGAATGGGTTCGATTTATAAAGATATCATTTACTAGTTAATGTTTACTTTGCTTGCTAATTAATTTCGGTTTGCGTAAATGAAGTTTAAGCTTTATGTTTACTAACTCTTTTCTTAATTCGTTGCAACGCTTAGCTCAAGTTAATACAAAGAAACGATTTCTGTTATTGACCAAAATTATGCTCATTTGGATTTATTTATTTATCTGGATTCCCATTGAGTTGACTTTTTTCTGAATTTATATATTCAATATTTGTATAAGCTTTTAACATTAATAATCTTTAGCAATAAAAGTAAATCAAACGTTATACTCATTTAATTAAATTCCAAATCTGAACGAAAATGTATCAATATGTTTACAAATATTTATAAAGGCAAACCTAAATCTACAATAACCTTCTTAAAACTAACATATAACAAATAAAATCTTTATCAGAATTAAACGATTGTGTTCGTTTAATTGTGACAATCAAATGTAAAGTTTCGAGAAATCAAACACAAAAAGGTTCTGTCACCTACCGGCACCCTGGAACCGCTTCTCTATTGTTTTCCTTATCTTTTCTTATATCCTTGTATAGTTGAATACGCTTCTAATTTTCTTTCAACAATTAATAATTATAGTTATAATGTTTCCACTATTCAGTTTTTTCTTAATTGTTCAGATTTAATTACAAATAGCCTGCGCAGCAAAATGAAAGCTATTTACAAACCGCGAATTCTCCCTTTTTACACATCAATAAATTCGGATTATTGTCCGTTATATCTCGATTTCCCAACTTGGGTCGATTACTGTCTATTATATTTATTGTTCACTATTTAAACACAATTGATAACGGTTCTGAGATATACAACACGTGTTATATTTACTTATTACGTCACTTTTTATTATTTTCATAAGGAAGGTAATTTTTTACTTCGTCCCTATCACCGTTAATTAATTCATATTTGTAATTTTTACACTTTATAGGGGAGCGTGTCTATACAATGTCGCTTAGACTGCGAATTCTAATCGCTTATTTTTTATGCGATCCTTCATGTTTGATTACTTATCGCGACTGTTTGTGACCGTTCACTGACTTAAAAACTGAATATCATTATTCTGAAGGCGTCATTTCCTTCCACCACAACAATGCACTTGCAAATTCCGCGTATTTAAATATTTTTAAATTGAATGTATAGATAACTTATTAAAATAAACTCAATCTTTTATCTTAATATTAATGACATTCAAATACGAATAAACAATAACCGTTTCTTTATCCAGAATAATAATACATAAATATCTAATCTCGTATAGTTTAACGCGAAATTTCGATTTTTCTAAAGCTCCCGTTACAAGACAAGAGATAAGGATTTCACGTAGTTGTTTTTTCAATGTGTACTTTTCCGCTGGACACAAACCCAATGTATGCAACCAAGATTTGCAGTATGGTAAAACATGTATACTCAATTTCTCGCTAAACGTTGTTTTACCTTATATCAATAGGTGGTACTCAAATTTTCCAAGCATCAGCGGATGTTTCATGCAGTAAACTATTAGATTTTGAAGTTAAAATGCAGATTTTCTTTATCTGTATGTAGGTAATATAACGCTTTTACTTTCAGTGGACAATCAGTTGTTATCAGAGTTATTTAATAGGGGCGGAGCGATAAACTGCGGAGGGACTATCACGATATAATAGAGTTTCTCGGGCGCCAATCTAAATAAACAATGATATAGATGCCTAGAATCCTCTACGCGGGGATTAAAAGGTAAAAGCGTCCCAGTAACATCAGCGAAGGTGTCGGTTTGCCAGGGTCTCCGAAGATTTAGTAAGCTCTCCGTGCCAGTTGACAAAAATAAAACTTGTTAAAGAAACTCAATAAAAAAAATGGGTAATTACAGTGCAAAAAAAAACAAAAATTTTGGGTTAATAATCAACCAAGAAGCAAAAATTTACTCCAATGGTTAAGGATGCCAATTAAGCATACAAAAAATAAACAAAACTATTTGCGGACCGTGGCGAAATAACAAATTCCTGTAAAAGTAAAAATACCAAAGAAATAGTATTTGCCTAAACAGGCTATTATAGACTAATAAAGCGGCTATACAAAAAAAATTACCGTTTGCAACGGTATAAGTGTATAGCCAAAATAAATGTTATAATATTTAGTAGCTTTAAAAATAAAAGCAATCCATTTACGGAAACCCAAAATAAAAAAAATGTGCAGTAGAAAAAAAAATTAAATGGTAATTCACTTCTGTATACAGCTAAATAGTTTAGTTCAATCACAAACAACGACCTATTAATTAGTATCAATGTGGCTCTGAATAAACAGCGTAAATTAGATATGTAGGTAATCACTTAGTTCCTTGCAATTTTACTAAATTGATATTGAGAAAAAGCAGTTGTAAGAGCAGGCAAAGAAAATTGTAATTGTAAAATAATTACGTATGTAGAACTTGTCTGTAGTATTGTTCGCAAAATCAAGGTTAAAATTTCAACACGATTAAATCTGGAGGCATACTTATTATTATTAGATATCTTACGTGGGTTGTCACACCAGAATTGACACTACTTAAAGCAGTCTGTTTAGTGCAATTACACTAATGAAGAATTCTTTTGTGCATAAAACGGTGGTTTTAATTAACGCAATTTTAAATCGGTTCCGTTTCAGCATAAACGATTGATTGAATCCATTTAAACTCAGTGTGAAACTAATCAACTGTTAGATTAATTTATTTACTTAATAATAACTCACCATAAGAGGCTGTATTACTCTTCTATATCTATATAAATAAAAATGAATTGCCAAATGTGTTGCTAAGCGCAAAACTGGAGAACGGCTGGACCAATTCTACTAATTTTTTTTTCAAATAATAATTGAAGTCTGAGGAAGGTTTTTATGAAGAGAAAAGTTGGAAAAATCTCCCGAAAAAACGTAGATAACATGCACACTACACTATTCATCCGATCGCCATGAAATTAAAGGTGATTTGAAAATCACCTTTAATTTTTTCAAAATTCTGTTTTTCTTTTGTTTTTTCTAACTTAAGTTTTAAGTAAGATAGGTAATTTGTTATTGTTTTGTTTGAGTAATTTTCAATAATTTTATCAAAATTATGTTAAAATGATGTAACAAATAATTTAAACGGGATCTTTTTAACAGTATAATAAAGTGTAATAATTACTTAGATGGATTTTGCTTTTAATAAATTTTAGCCATAGCCTGCCACCTACTAATTGGAAACAAAAGAAAATTTTAGAAAAGCTTAAATGGTGAGCTTGAAAGTCCACATTATGCCTAATAAATATAAAAAATAATATACAGCGGCTACCCCGATCTAACACCTAACCTAAACAGGGTAAGGGTAACCGAAAAAGAAGAACCTAATTATACAGAGATAATACCATATATACAAGGTACCTCAGACAAAATACGAAGGATAGGCAGCAAATACAAGATACGCACTGACTTCAAATCGACCAGAACGCTCAAGGGAATACTAACCAAAACCAAACCATTCAATGAAGATCAGAATTCCAAAAATTGTGTATATAATCTACCATGCAAATGCGGCAGAGCATACATAGGAGAGAGCAGTAGACCACTCAAAGTGAGAACGCAGGAACATAAGAACCACGTCCGCAAGGGCGAAACAGAAAGATCAAGAATCGCCGAACAAGTCTGGAACGAAGACCACCGCATTCAATAGAATAACATACAGATAGTGGCAGCGGACGAGAACATAACTCGTCGAAAACCCAAAGAAGCCACATACATCGCACTAGCAGAAATCCAATAAACCAAGCTAGTGTAGAAATGAAAGCCATATGGATTCCAATAATGCGCGAACAGCGTAAACGCAATACATCTGCGCAAGAAGTTACTG